>SJYW01000589.1:526864-580984 GCA_006410735.1 Raphicerus campestris | reverse complement strand
ATTGAAGTTTCCGCTTCAGCATTAGTCCTTCCAATGAACACTCAGGACTGATCTCCTTTAGGATGGCCTGGTTGGATCTCCTTGCAGTCCAAGGGCCTCCCAAGAGTCTTCTCCAACACCACAGTTCAAAAGCGTCAATTCTTTGGTGCTCAGCTTTCTTTATAGGCCAATTCTCACATGCATACATGACTACTGGAAAAACCATAGCTTTGACTAGATGGACCTTTGTTGGCAAAGTAATGTCTCTGCTTTTTAATATGCTATCTAGGTTGGTCATAACTTTCCTTCCAAGGAGTAAGCGTCTTAATTTCATGGCTGCAGTCACCATCTGCGGTGATTTTGGAGCCCAGAAAAATAAAGTCAGCTACTGTTTCCACTGTTTTCCCATCTATTTGCCATGAAGTGATGGGACCAGATGCCATGATCTTAGTTTTCTGAATGTTGAGCTTTAAGCCAACTTTTTCACTCTCCTCTTTCACTTTCATCGAGGCTTTTTAGCTCCTCTTCACTTTCTGCCATAACAGTGGTATCATCTGCATATCTGAGGTTATTGATATTTCTCCCGGCAATCTTGATTCCAGCTTGTGCTTCTCCCAGCCCAGCATTTCTCATGATGTACTCTGCATAGAAAAATAAGCAGGGTGACAATATACAGCCTTGACGTACTCCTTTTCCTGTTTGGAACCAGTCTGTTGTTCCATGTCCAGTTCTAACTGTTGCTTCCTGACCTGCATACCGGTTTCTTAAGAGGCAAGTCAGATGGTCTGGTATTCCCATCTCTGGAAGAATTTTCCACAGTTTATTGTGATCCACACAGTCAAAGGCTTTGGCATAGCCAATAAAGCAGAAATAGATGTTTTTCTGGAACTTTCTTTCTTTTTCCATGATCCAGTGGATGTTGGCAATTTGATCTCTGGTTCCTCTGCCTTTTCTAAAACCAGCTTGAACATCTGGAATTTCATGGTTCACGTATTGCTGAAGCCTGGCTTGGAGAATTTTGAGCATTACTTTACTAGCTTGTGAGATGAGTGCAATTGTGCGGTAATTTGAGCATTCTTTGGCATTGCCTTTGTAAAATAGTTTAATCCTGCTTTATACTTATTATTTATACCTGGCGTTTGCAGGGACATGGCAAACTCTGCTCTCAGTGTGATGTGACTCAGGATGTTATAGCAGGAACCATACAGTATTATGCTATTGTGTGGCCATTCCTAGCCAGGTGACCAGAAGCCTGTGTATCTTACCATCTCTGATACATAGTTCTGACTACTGAGGCACAAGTATTTACAGGGCTTTTCTGTTTACATCTCCCACTCCTAAGATCTGTTAAAAAAAATAAATTCCTTATACACTACACACCCTTTAATAAACTAACCGATTTCCCCTCTAAACGCCACCGAAAATGTATTCCCCTCCACGCCCTCAGCTCCCAGTCTCTCCTCACTCGTCATAATGTAGTAGATCCTCCCCAAGAATTGCCGGATGGAGGTGCTGCGTTGATCCTGATCCTCCCTGCCTCTTGTGCTGCGTTTTCTGACAGCCCACTTTCTTCTCTTGGCAGTGCTCTTGTCCCAGACTTCTTCAGTTTGTTTTCCCTGTTTCTCTTCCTCCTGTCTGATCAGTCCATCCCAGGCTCTTGGTGGGCACCTCCTCCCCTTCCGCATCCACTCTTATCTTTCCATGCTGCACAACTCTTCCAGGGTTTTCTGGAATGATCTCATTGCCTACTCTACCACCATCATTCTTTAGAAAGACTTTGAAATCCAAATTTGCATCTCCTTCCCAGATCTCTCCTGACCCCAAAGCTGTGTTTTCATCTGTCCGCTTATCCCCACCGACTCAATGAGTTTGAGCAAACTCCGGGAGAAAGTGAAGTGGCATGCTATACATACTCCAAGGGGTCTCAAAGAGTCAGACACGACCGAGGGGCTGAACAACAGCAACTTATTCCTTATTCCTGCTTGGATATCCCATAGAGTCTGCAGGACTAACATCTCAAAAACTGAACTCAATATCTTCTCCCCTAAACTACCTCCTCTTAATTTGGAAGGTTCCCCTTACCCTCATCCTTCAACAGAGTTTAGGAGTGGGCTTTCCAATTCAGAGTAGGCTTCCTCAGGTCTGTCGTACTTTGTCCCCCCTTCCCTCTTTTATCTTCCTACTTGTCCACTGTACCCAGTCCTTTAACTATTAAAGCTTTCATCAATCAAATCTAAGCACTAGAAGGACTCTTTGAGCATTTCGTGATAGTCTAGGCTTGAAGTCCTACCAACACATTATTATTCTTTGCCTACAGGCAAAACGAATTCTTCATCCGGTAAGAAAAGGGTCACAGAGTCTGTAACCAGAAAATTAAAAGCCTGCACTGAATCCTTTGGAGATTAAAGATGCATCAAGACTTATTTCCTGGAATAAATAGCATTGTTTGATGATGATGTATTTTATATTGTTTTAATACCAGAGAAAACATTTTAAAAGAACAAAACTACTTTTTAAGCCTTATAATTCCACAAAAATGTATGCTGAAATAATTGCATTTTTCTATTTTCCAAAAGTAAATCTTTATTCACAAGTTCATCTGACTAATTTAGTCACCTAGAATATAGAGGAGAATTCCTGAAGCGGGAATTTTACAGTCCTGTGGGAGACTCATATTCCTGTAAAACAATGAAAGTATATTTGAAAATAAGTGTCACCAAAAATGCAAATAATTCAGATATTTATATGACAGCATAAGAGTCTCTAATAGTCACATTTGAATAACACTCTTGGCATTAGACTCTTACGGGAATAGATCTGTATTATCTTTATCTCAGTTTGGAATTTAATCCATTATATGTTACATCTCTAAAGACTTTAGAAGTTATCAATTATATACTAAGATCTTGACTTGAAGTTTGTATTTAAGTCTGTTAACATGTACGTAATTAATATTTAATCCTTCATCGTGCCAGGTTCTGTACTTTTTCTGCAAACCGTGATTGCAGAGATCATAATTATAGTAATTAAGGCAATTCTTTGAAGAATCATTCATCTAACTGTTTTTATATTGCATATTATTTATACAGTATTTGTATTATATCTTGTATTTGTATATTACACCAAGTATAAATACAACACCTGACCTGCCTTTTGAGACTGATCAAATAAACAGTAAAGTGAATTAAAATATTTTAAAATCTAAATAAATTTTACATTTCTCAAAAGGGGATTGTAAAGTCATATTATAGACTAGCTAAGAACATCTCCTTTTATCATGTGTTTAGCTGTCTCAGGTCAATATCCATCTTCCCTTTAAGGATTACATGAAGTGGAAGCCTCAGAAACAAGGCCCAAGCTCTGAGCTGGGACTCTTTGGGGAAAGAAGAGGATTTGAGAAGCCTGGTGTCTACTAGTCAGAGAGGAATGAAGTGTCCTGTGCTTATCTACTAAAACATACCTTCCCACCTGGTGCTTACCAGAAAGCAAAAAACAGTCAGGTTTTCAAGGTCAAACTAGCTTGGAGAGATGCTGTGAAACATACATGGCCCCTTGAGAAATTCATCATTTCTGTTAGAAATTCATCATTTCTGTTAAAAACTAGAAGTCCTTTAGGGAAGAGTTAGGCTTAACCTTGTTAATCCTGCCCTGCCCAGGCTTATTTGACCACAAGTCCCTTTTCTCGAAGGGCCTTTTGTTGAATAGCAACTATGAATACCTCGGCAGAGCTCACATGAGGGGCTGTGGCTCTGAGTCTCAGTTACTCTGTGTTCTTTGGCAGGCTTGATTGTGGCTGGGGTTTTTTTTTTGCATACCCAGATTTCCCCACAGACTATTCTCCTTCACAAAATAATCTGCATGGTGCTCATTTTCTCTTCACCAGAAAAAAAATTAAATAAGCAGAAGCAGGGGCCTAGCCCATCGTTCTGTGTGATTTTCTACCCTGAAGCCCATTATTAAGTCAGCCTTTCTGGCAAAAGCTGCTTCAACACCCACCAGCAGGTGTTTAAACCTGAAAGGAGAAAACTCTGTTTGTGTAAGCCCTCTGTGTCTGGTGCGTGAGGTTCATCTGCTCGGTTGTCTGAATGTAATAGCACTCACAGGTCTGCACTCGGACCCACTTCTGCAGCTGAGGTCACCAACCTCACTGAGCAGGTTGAGCCCTGTGCCCACTGCGACCACATTGCGTCCTTCACCTGGGCAGCAGTCCTAGACATTGGCAGATGGGGAAGCTCAAGTAGCAAGGTTCAGTAACTTGTCTGAGGTCACCTAAATACTAAGTGAAAGAGCCAGAATTCAAAACCAGGTGGACCACTTCTGGGGTACACGCTCCATCCAATTCATTTCCCCACCCACCTCGCCACGCAAGATCGATACAGTTTGACCTCCAAGCATCAGATCTTTGTCCAGACTTGGCTTTACAGAGAATCTTTGCAGAGCCCATTTGTTTTGGACAAGGACACTATATCAAAAGCTACACTTTCAGAGAGAACTTGACAAGAGATGAGATGACTGCAGGCTCAGAATTTGGTACCGGGAGTGGGGTTTCCAGTGGTGAAATTTTGTGTATCTCTCTTGTCACATCATCCCATGGACTGCCAGTGCTCTTTTTGCCACTGAAAATGAAGTTGTTGTTGTTGAGTCGTTGTGTCTGACTCTTTGTGACCCCGTGGATTGAAGCACACCAGACTCCTCTGTCCTTCACTATCCTCCCAGAGTTTGCTCAAATTCATGTCCATTGAGTTGGTGATGTTAGCTAACCCCCTCATCCTCTGCCAAAAACAGAATGAGGAGTGCCTTTAAATTCAATTAGAGAATGAATCCAGAAAACCCAGAATCAATTCAGAAAACTCATCCTGAAGATTTTGTTCCTCTGGAAAGACTTCAAGTGCCCAGACCTGAATTCGTTTCCTATTTTTCCTATAACCAACTGTCACACACTTAGTAGCTTAAAACAAGGCGATTTTATTTTCTTAACAGTTTTGAAAGTCAGAGATTCAACATGGGTCTCATGGACTAAAATCAAGATATTGGCAGAGCTGTATTCCTTGCTAGTGCCCCTGGGGAAGAATCTGTTTCCTTGCCTTTTCCAACTTCTAGAGGCGGCCAGCATTCCTTGACTTGGGTCTTTCTCATGTTACATCTCTCTCTGACCACAGCTGGGAAGGTTCTCTGCTTTTAAGGACCCTTGTGACTACACTGCGCCCACTTGGACAATCCAGGATAATCTCTGCATCTCAAGGTCCATAGCCTTAATCATGTCCGGGAAGCCCCTTTGCTGTGTGATGTAACATGCACACAAGTTCCAGAGACTAGGGCGTGGACATCTTGAGGTGGGGCAGGGCATTATCCTGCCTACCAGTGGAAACCCCTCTGAGCCTTGGTTTCCTTATCTGTAAAATGAGGATAATAATAGCACCCACCTCCTAAGACAGTTGTGAGAATTAAATGAATTAGTACAAGTAAAGCATGTGGAGAGAGTGCACCCTGTACTGTTATTACTTCTGGCCTCTGAGATAGCAGTGAGCAAAGCTGCTGCTTCTGGGTTGCAGCAACCTGCAGAAGTCACAGCTTCTTTAATACTGAATTTTTGTTCAGGGGGGTGGGAAGATGTACTAGGAAAAAAATTAACATTAACTCACGTGGCTTGGATATCTTACTCCTGGGAGCTCTGCGATCTCTTGCCACAGGACAGAACCCAAGGGCAAATAACAGTCATTCTGTGAATAACAGAAAGTCATATTTTATTGATCTGAAATCATAGAGATGAAGTTTGCAAAAAAAAAAGTCACATATGATTTTTTTAAACTGATAGCTACCACCATCCCCCCTCCCAAAAATAATCGGCATGCTAACAGGTTAAGCTAACATGCCCTATGCCTTGGTGCAGGAATGGCTTCCTTCCCTCCAGCCACAAATACCATGATCCCAGAGGCTGCTGGGAGCTGTTTGTAACTGCATCACGTGAGAAATGGACTCCTCTGGTTGAGGGGAGACCAAGCTGAGAGGGATGGCTTCGGTTTTGATGGCAGCTCTCAGGAAGGTGAAAAGAAAGGAGTTGAAACGATTTTGTAGCACAACCTGATTAAATTAAAGGTCTGGCACATAAGTCCTATAAGAAAAAGTTAAAATAATTGGTTTCATTTGCCAGGAAAAGACAAGACTAAGGGATGAGTTAATCTTCCGTATTAGATGAAAAGGTTTTAAGTGAGAAAGATATGGTCCTGCTGCTTTCCATACCCACAGAGGATTAAAGGGAGAAACAAAGCAATGGGTGAAGCCTTGAGTTGGAAAAGGAGACATTTGTGTTTATTTAGAAAAGGCTCCATGAGTAAAATGCAATCCTGAAAGTAGTGAAGTCCCCAACTCTCGTCATTTTTAAGAAAAAAAAAACAAAACTAGTGCCAATATTTTTACGTGTCTAATGTAAACATTGATCTTTATCATTTCAGTGCAGAGATACTGTCTCTGGGGGAAAGAGGCTTAGTGGCTTAAAACTAAGCCAGGTATCTTGTTGTGGCTGATCAGTCGTTTCAGGTATCTTGTGGCTGATCAGTTGCTAAGTCATATCTGACTCTTCGTGACCTCATGACTGCAGCACTCCAGGTTTCCCTGTCCTTCACTATCTCCCTGAGTTTGCTCAAATTGTGTCAGTGATCCCATCCAACCATCTCATTCTTTGTCACCCCCTTCTCCTGCTCTCAATCTTTCCCAGCCTCACAGTCTTTTCAATGAGTCAGCTCTTCACATCAGGTGGCCAAACTATTGGAGCTTCAACATCAGTCCTTCCAGTGAATATTCAGGATTTATTTCCTTTAGGATTGACTGGTTTGATCTTGTTGTCCAAGGGACTTCCAAGAGTCTTCTCCAAGACCACAGTTCAAAAGCATCAATTCTTCAGTACTCAGCCGCCTTTATGATCCGACTCTCATACTTGTACATGACCACTGGAAAAACCATAGCTTTGACTGTAAACACCTTTGTTGGCAAAGTGATGTCTCTGCTTTTTAATATGCTGTCTAGTTTTGTCATAGCTTTCCTTCCAAGGAGCTATCACCATTCACAGTGATTTTGGAGCCCAAGAAGGTAAAAGTCTGTCACTGTTTCCACTTTTTCCCCATCTATTTGCCATGAAGTGATAGGACAGGATGCCATGATCTTAGCTTTTTGAATGTTGAGTTTTAAGCCAGTTTTTTCACTCTCTTTTTTCAACCTCCTCAAGAGGCTATTTAGCTCCTCTTCAGTTTCTCCCATTAGAGTGGTGTCATCTGCATATCTGAGGTTGTTGATATTTCTCCTGGCAGTCTTGATTCCAGCTTGTGCTTCACCCAGCCTGGCGTTTCACGTGATATAATCTGCATATAATTTAAATAAGCAGGATGACAATATATAGCCTTGATGAACTTCTTTCCCAGTTTTGAACCAGTCCATTGTTCCATGTCTGGTTCTGTTACTTCTTGATGTACGTACAGGATTCTAAGAAGACAGGTAAGGTGGTCTGGTAGTCCCATCTCTTTAAAAATTTTCCACAGTTTGTTGTGATCCACACATAGTCAGTGAAGGTAGATGTTTTTCTACAATTCCCTTGCTTTCTTTATGACCCAATGGATGATGGCAATTTAATTTCTGGTTCCTCTGCCTTTTCTAAATCCAGCTTGTACATCTGGAAGTTCTTGATTCACTTATTGCTGAAACTTAGCTTGAAGGATTTTGACCATTGCCTTTCTAACATGTGAAATGAGTGTAATTGTATGGTAGTTTGAACATTCTTTGGCATTGGCCTTCTTTGGGATTAGAATGAAAACTGACCTTTTCTAGCCCTGTGGCCACTGCTGAGTTTTCCAAATTTCCTGACATGTTGAGTGCAGCACTTTAACAGCATCATCTTTAAGGAATAGTTCAGCTGGAATTCTGTCACCTCCAATAGCTTTGTTCATAGTAATGCTTCCTAAAGCCCTCTTGACTTCACGCTTCAGGACGCTCTAGGTGAGTGACCACGCCATCATGACTATCTGGTTCATTAAGATCTTTNCAGCTGGAATTCTGTCACCTCCAATAGCTTTGTTCATAGTAATGCTTCCTAAAGCCCTCTTGACTTCACGCTTCAGGACGCTCTAGGTGAGTGACCACGCCATCATGACTATTTGGTTCATTAAGATCTTTTTTGTATAGTTCTGTATATTCTTGCTTCGTCTTCTTAATCTCTTCTGCTAATATGTATATCAGACAAGTAATGAGTCTCTATGAATGCAATAGTTCATTATCCAAATTGCATTTTTAAATGACTCTTGTTGTTCAATGGCTGGATGATTAGAGATAGGAGTCAAGTCAAAGACAAAGTAAAAGGTGTTGCAGTAGTCAGAGAGGGTGGGGGAGGGAGGGAAAGAGAGGACTTTTCAGCTTGTGCAACAGGGCACCTCCTAAGAGGGTGGAGGTTCAGGAGGAACAGGCAGAGAAGCTAGGCAATCATGAATTAAGTACTGGCCAAACCAGTGAAGAAAATGTGTGTTGAGTCCTGGTTTCCATACTATCAGCTACCCCTTGGGCATAAGTAAAGTATTACAGATAGTGGTATATTATTTTTATAACAAGAGTCCAACTGTGTTTCCAGGGGCTTCGCTGGTGGTCCAGTGGCTGAGCCTCTGTGCTTAGTGCAGGGGGCGGAGTTCAGTCCCTGGGCAGGGATCGAGATCCCACTTGCTGCAATGAAAGATCCAGCGTGCTGCAACTAAGACCCCACCCAGCCAAATAAATAAATTAAAAAAAAAACAAAAACCAAACAACTTGTTCCCAGAACCACACACAAAAAATAGTCTTCTAAATGTTGTACCATTGATTCTTTATTTTTGTTATCACTGGAATGACCCATAACAATTCAACCTGTTGATGGAGAGGGGGGAAAAAAGAGTTACGTGTTGGGACTTCTCTGGCAGTCCAGTGGTTAGGACTCCACACTTCTACTGCACAGTATACGGGTTCCATCCCTGGTCAGGGGACTAAGATCCTACATGCCCCATGGTACAGCCCCTCCCCCTCAAAAAGAGTTAAGTGTTGCCCATATTCATATGATGTGGCTGTTGAACATGCCCGTGGGAATGTCTGATAAATGAGATTGGAGTTGCAGGGAGAACTGGAGATCTGGAGCTGGATGTCATTGCCCTGTAGGTGGTGGTAGAACTCTTGAGTCTGGATGGCTGAGGCTCCTTACGTTGTTCTCATATATTTAGAATTGTCCTTGGGAACGCTAGTCACCCTCAACCCTCATATGATACTCATTGCAAAATCAAAAAGTGTGGCATTCTGAAGACTTTGTGTAGAATAATTTAAACTTTACTCTTCCTATTTCCCTTTCTAGATTTTAGAAATATTAGTTTTCTGCATTCTCCTGTATTTCCATAAAAGAAAAGGAATGAAACACATTGTGATTCTGCTAACCCTGGTGGCACTCCTAGGTAAGGATGTGTTTTATTTTGTAATTCTCTAATCTAGCCATGCTAAGTCATAAAGGAGTTTAAAGGAGAAATATTTGAGCATTCTGTTTTTTCTCATTGTTTCTACTTTTCAGTTCTAATCTATAGAAAGAAACTCTCAGTTAGGCCAATTATAATTTGTATGTCCATTGCTACAATGGGATATGTGTTTATTTTTTAATATATTAAAGGAATTTTACTTCTTGATAATTCTCCCTGCTCTCTGACAATTTTAGGGTTTTTTTTTTTTTGCAGTAAATAATTAATGAAACAACTGAATCAACCCAATTAAAACTTTTATATCAGAAATGAACTATCAAAGCCTATCCTGTTTACATTTTTAAAGAAAATTTTAAAACGTGTCTAATATGAAACACAAATGTGAGCAGTATGATTTTCTTTTTTTGTTGTTATTTATTTATTTGTGGCTGTATCAGGTCTTAGTTGAGGCATGTGGGATTTTTCATTGTGGTATGTAGGCTCAGAACATGTGGGTTGTCTAGCTGATGTCTGCAAGCTCAGCGGTTGAGGCACACGGGCTTAGCTGCCCCACGGTGTGTGGGATCTTATTCCCCAACCAGGGAATCGAACCCATGTCCCTTGCATCAGAAGGCAGATTCTTAACCACTAGACCACCAGGCACGTCAGTGATTTTGTTAAATACAACATTTCTCTCACTCATTTACCTACCCATTCCCTTTTTTCCAGATATACCTTATAAGATTTGAAAATTGATTCCTACGTAAGCCCTCTCTATATTTTAAAACCTATTTTCCTTCCCCACTCCTCCGTCTCTGTCTCTATGTCTCTCTGTCTCTCTCTCACATATATATATATATATCTCAACACTAGGAACTCTCACTAATCATTTGGGAAATTCCTTTTTTAAAGATTTTATTTATAATCCTCCCTTGGCTCTTCTTTGCCAATAAGATGACCCACCCATCCTGTGTTGTTTGCCCTGACTTTGAATTGGAAGATTTGCATTTGTGGTAGTTACTTATAGAAACAAATTTACTCTAGAACACATTCAAGTATGCAGTTGATCAAAAGAACAGAAAAGAAACTTTGTTTTCTTCCAAATTACCAGACAGGGAGAACAAAAGCAAACTGAGAAGATGTACATTACCCAGAAAATACTGAAAATAAAGGGAATTTTAAATTTTCTTGAAAAAAATGAAGTAACAGAATTAAGACCATACATATCACCTTTGATCATAAAGATAAATGGGCTAAGTTTACCAAGTGAAAAAGAAAGATTTCCAAATTGGACTTCAGAAAAATTCCCCTATTGATTTTGAAAAAGATTCTAAAATTGGATTCAGCCCGTTTGCTCTGGTTCAGCTCCATAAGGATTATTGAAATAGCATCCTGATTGGCCCTTGCTGGTTGTGAAATACTTTGACTTCATATATAATTTCATCTAAAGCAAAGTAACTCAGATTGGAAGTAAGAGAAAGTAGAAGGTTGTGAGATTACCATATAAGTTAAAATCAAGGCAGAAGCGCTACGTGCAGTGGAGGGTCCTGGAGGCGCCCCTCTTGGTGCCAGTGTACTCAGCTGCGTCTGGCTGTTTGCAACCCTGTAGACTGTAGCCCGCCAGGCTCCTCTGTCCATGGGATTCTGCAGGCAAGAACACTGGAGTAAGTTGCCATGTCCTCCTCTTAGGGATCTTCCCGACCCAGGGATCAAATTCACATCTCCTAAATTGCAGGAGGATTCTTAACCCTCTGAGCTGCCTGGGAAGCCCAACCAGGGTAGAACTGGAACTTAGAAGGGGAGGCCCTAGGGGACTGAGGCCTTCAGTAGACTGGGCAGCAGCTATTTCAGAAAAGTACATTAACAGAAATATAAGTAGAATATTGCTCTTAGCTCATGGAAATAAGTAGACAGAAAAATATGTAAAATTAGAGAAACTGAATGCTTAATTTTGATCTGGCAGTTCTGTTGTTGAACTCTAAATCCAGAAAGCAGAGAAGACACCTTCTTTCAAGGGCCTGTGTAACATTTACAAAAGCTTATCTTATAATTGGCCACAAAGAAATTTTTGATAAATTCCAAGAAGTTGAAATAGTACAGACCACATTTTCAGATCACAGTGAAAGAAAAGCAGAAAATAATAACAAAATTAGAAACCAGTAAAGCCATACCACCTGGGAATGTTAAACACTACGCTTAAACTGCAGCTGGGCTGAAGCAGAAACCTCAATTTCATTACAACATTTATTTCTTAAATTATTGTGAAAACAATATTAAACCTATAGTTTATGACTAATGCTGTATTCAGAAGGAAATTCATTGCTTTAAATGTAAGTCAGTTAAGCATTCAGCTCAAGAAATCAGGGGAGGGCTTCCCTGGTGGCCCAGTGGTTTGGCATTCTCCTTGCAAAACAGGGGGTGCTGGTTCAACCCCTGGTTGGGGAAGATCCCGTGTCGTGGGGCAACTAAACCTGTGAACCAGAGCCATTAAGCCCACGCTAGAGCCATCACATCACAACTGCCGAGCCCACGTGCACGATCACTGAGGCCGCGTGCCTAGGGCCCAGGCCCTACAACAAGGGGAGCCAGTGCAATATGACACAGCCACAAAACAGCCTCCACTGGCCCCAGCTAGAGAGCCTGAGAACAGCAACGGAGAGCCAGCGCAGCCGGGAATTCAGTAAGAAAATTAGCAAGAAGTCGGGGAGAGAGCCCCGAAATAAAGGTGAGGCCAGCAGGAAAGACCGATTAATAAAGGTAAAGGCAAACGTTAACGAAATAGAAAACGGGAAAGCAATGGACAGGTAAATAAGCCCAAGAATCAGTTCTGGTGGAAAACTAGGCATAAACTGAGAAGGCTGACTTTCAAACATGGCTCAGTGTAATGTCGGGCAAAAAATGGGACTGTTATAATGATGAAAGTAACACACATCTATTGCTGAGAATTAAGAAAACAGAGATAGAGACCAAGAAAATATAAAATGTTTTCATGTAAAACATAAAAATCCGTGTAGTTGGGCACTGCAGCATGACATGATGGAAGTGTGTCTGTTCCCCTGTAGAAGATAGTGTGCCAATAGATTTCAGAAGAACAGTAATTGTTGCCCTTTAAGTGTTTTACTACAGATACTGGAAGAATGATATACAAAGATTTGTATTCAAGGATGTTCATCACAGCTTCATTTTTAATACCAAAAAAAAAAAATGGATACAATCTAAATATCCAAGAACATGGAATTACCAACATATAGTATACATTTGTACAAAGGCATACTCTCCAGCCAATAAAAGTCATGTGTTAGACGAATACTTACTGGTGCAGAAAATACTTAATGACAATGGAAAACAGGTTCCTAAGTAATATACACTGTGTGGTTCACATGTTATGATATATTTGTGCTTAGCAATAGAAAAATAACTACAAGTCTCAAATGTTAAAAATGATTTGAGGATGACTGTTGAGATGGCAGGTGATTTTTCTTTTTCTTTTTCTTTCTAGACTTCTCTGTATTTTCCATTTTTTTTTTTTGAATGAGCATGTGTGCTTTTTTAGTTTGAAAAGAATGAGTTTAAAGTTTATTCATAATCCTAGTGCCTAGAGATAATCACTGATAGTATCTTGATGTAATTTCTTCATTTTTTTTCTCTGTGCATATGTAAGAACTTTCTATTTTTAAATGATACTGCACTACAATTCGGTATTCCCACCCATCCTCATTAACCATGCTCCCCAGCCACTCCCCGCTCTCATTTAGAACTCAACACCAGCCTAGAAATAACTTGGAGAGTTACAATAAACAGTGATTAATCAGGGGGTGATGGTGCATGCTTTGAAAATATAATAATTAACTCTAGCAACTGGTAGTTGGTTTTGCTAAAGAATTCTAGTTTTGTTTTTGTTTTGTATTTAAGTACAATTTAACATCAGATGGTGATGGAATTAGGCGGCCTTTACAATTCTCAGGTTCTGAGAGGAAGGAACAGTGTGTTCAACTCTTTCTTGATGAATCATCTGTTTGGGGAACCTGGCTCTTCAGACCACAAGCCCCTCACCACATCATGCTCTGGTTTCAAGCCAAGTGTTTAAGAGGAAATCTAGGTCCATCAAGAGCTAACCTTATATGAACTGAAACCATCAAGTGGCATACATGTCTATAGATATTGTGAATTTCTGGATTAGCTAAAGTATGACTATTTTCATAATCTATAGAAAATATATAAAATAATTGGGTCGAAAATGTTTAAGGTGAAGACGGGCCCAGCTGTAATGGCCTCTTTGTTTAGATAGAGGGTTTATTTTTAGGATTTATCACCTGGTCTCTTCTGTTAATTATGACTTTTAACAGAGGAAAAAAATGCCCGATTTGGAAGTATGCCCTGGTACCCTTCAAGTCAAACTATAGTTTTAGTTTTTTGAAAATTAGGCTTTTTCTAGTTGGCCACCACCTGTTATTTTAAACACTGTACACATAGACACTCACACACACATACACATTTCAAGAGCTAAAAGGAATAAAGCTCAGATATATTATGATCAAGTAAATCAAAGGTAGTATTTCTTCATCACATTGCCTTTGATGTACAGATACTTGATATCAGGTAAAAATTATTTTTCAACTTTCTGTGGGTTCCAGCTAAATTGTAGAATTATATGCAACAGTAATTTCCAAGGACCTGAGACAAAAGCCGGGAGAAATATCAATAACCTCAGATATGCAGATGACACCACCCTTATGGCAGAAAGTGAAGAGGAACTAAAAAGNAGGAGAGATGAGAAAGCCTTCCTCAGTGATCAATGCAAAGAAATAGAGGAAAACAATAGAATGGGAAAGACTAGACATATCTTCAAGATAATTAGAGATACCAAGGGAACATTTCATGCAAAGATGGGCTCAATAAAGAACAGAAATGGTAGGGACCTAACAGAAGCAGAAGATATTAAAAGAGGTGGCAAGAATACACAGAAGAACTGTACCAAAAAGATCTTCACCACCCAGATAATCACGATGGTGTGATCACTCACCTAAAGCCAGATATCCTGGAATATGAAGTCAAGTAGGCCTTAGGAAGCATCACTACGAACAAAGCTTTTGGAGGTGATGGCATTCCAGTGGAGCTATTTCAAATCCTGAAAGATGATGCTGTGAAAGTGCTGCACTCAATATGCCAACAAATTTGGAAAACTCAGCAGTGGCCACAGGACTGGAAAAGGNAGCATCACTACGAACAAAGCTTTTGGAGGTGATGGCATTCCAGTGGAGCTATTTCAAATCCTGAAAGATGATGCTGTGAAAGTGCTGCACTCAATATGCCAACAAATTTGGAAAACTCAGCAGTGGCCACAGGACTGGAAAAGGTCAGTTTCATTCCAATCCCAAGGAAAGGAAATGCCAAAAGAATGCTCAAACTACCATACAATTGCTTCATCTCACATGCTAGTAAAGTAATGCTCAAAATTTCTCCAAGCCAGGCTTCAGCAACACACGAACTGTGAACTTCCAGGTGTTCAAGCTGGTTTTAGAAAAGGCAGAGGAACCAGAGATCAAATTGCCAACATCCACTGGATCATGGAAAAAGCAAGAGAGTTCCAGAAATACATCTACTTCTGGTTTATTGACTATGCCAAAGCCTTTGACTGTGTGGACCACAATAAACTGTGAAAAATTCTGAAAGGGATGGGAATACCAGACCACCTGACCTGCCTCCTGAGAAATCTGTATGCAGGTCAGGAAGCAACAGTTAGAACTGGACATGAAACAACAGACTGGTTCCAAATAGGAAAAGGAGTATGTCAAGGCTGTATATTGTTACCCTGGTTATTTAACTTATATGCAGAGTACATCATGAGAAATGCTGGACTGGAAGAAGCACAAGCTGGAATCAAGATTCCTGGGAGAAATATCAATAACCTCAGATATGCAGATGACACTACCCTTATGGCAGAAAGTGAAGAAGAACTAAAGAGCCTCTTGATGAAAGTGAAAGAGGAGAGTGAAAAAGTTGACTTAAAGCTCAACATTCAGAACACTAAGATCATGGCATCCGGTCCCATCACTTCATGGCAAATAGATGGGGAAACAGTGCGTGACTTTATTTTTCTGAGCTCCAAAATCACTGCAGATGGTGACTGCAGCCATGAAATTAAAAGACGCTTACTCCTTGGAAGAAAAGTTATGACCAACCTAGATAGTATATTCAAAAGCAGAGACATTACTTTGCCAACAAAGGTCCGTCTAGTCGAGGCTATGTCTTTTCCCGTGGTCATGTATGGATGTGAGAGTTGGACTGTGAAGAAAGCTGAGCGCTGAAGAATTGATGCTTTTGAACTGTGGTGTTGGAGAATGTATATAAGTTATATGTAAATATTATGCCACTTTATATAAGAGACTTGGGCATTAGTATCCACTAATGATACAGATTTTAGTATCCGCTAAGGAGTCCTACAACCAAATTCTCTGTATACTGAGTGATGACTGTATACTTAACTGAACTGTATGCTTTAAAATGTTCAGGACGGTAAATTTTATGCTATGTATGCATGCATGCTTGCATGCTCAGTCACGTCCAACTCTTTGCAACTCCATGGATCCTACCCTGCCAGGCTTCTCTGTCCATGGAATTTTCCAGGGAAGAATACTGGAGCGGGTAGCCATTTCCTTCTCCGAGGAATATTCCTGACCCAGGGATCGAACCTGCGTCTTCTGTACCTCCTGCATTGGCAGGTGGATTCTTTACCTCTGCATGACGTGGGAAGCCACCATTATTGTGTGTATTATGTGTATTTTACTATTTTTACTCTTGAAGACAGAAATTCCTCTTTAAGCAATGACCACAAAAAATCCTAAAATACCGGGAAGAAACATGTGCAAAGAAGTTATTAACATCACAAAAGCAAAAGTGTTTGAAGCAATTTAAAATGTCCTTCGAGAAATGAATATTATGGGGCACCAGCTTAGAATAACAAGAAAACATTCGAATGACTCCAAGGACGTGTGTAATCACAGGGGAAAATGCTTCAGCAACATTATTCACTCAACAAGCATTCACCAAAATGGGACATGGCTGGTTCCTGCAGGACGTGAGGCGACAGACCTCAGACTGGTCTCTGTGACGCCGGCAACACCTAAGCAGCCCCCGGCACTCAGACTCTCAGTAAATACTCGTCAACAGGACAGCACACACTCACAGATGTGATTCCAGGCAGCAGATAATTACAAGGTAACTTATGTAGGACTTCCCTGGTGGTCTAGTGATTAAGAATCCACCTGCCAATGCAGAGGACACGGGTTCGATCCCTGGTCCGGGAAGATTCCACAGGCCCACGGGGCCCATGTGCCGCAACTGCTGAGCCCACACGCTCTAGAGCCTGTGCTCGGCGACAAGCACAGCCACCGCAGTGAGAAGCCCGTGCACCACAACCTGAGAAAGCCCACACGCAGCCATCAATAAATACGTTAATTTAAAACAAACATAAAAAAACAAACATAAAAGGTAACTTATTTAGTAAAAAAAAAAAGTCTGTGAAGGCTTTGGGACCATAGAAAAAGAAATCATTGATACTAAGAAGGCGAGGAGGGCTCTCTGGAATAAAGGACAGATGCACATTGCCCTTCTCCCAGAAGGAAAGACCAGCAGAGGGAGACGGGAGAGGGGTTGGCAGTGAGAAGTGGAGCTCAGGCAGCACGTTAGCATCCTCCAGAGCACACGTGAGCCTGTGACCAGACCCGCAGACCGCAGGGTGAGGCCAAGGCCGACGGCGTGGGGAGCAGCTGGCCTGAAGTGCGAGTGCTATGTGAAAGGCCCAGCATCCACCCGGACGCTCAGGCCAGGCTTGCTGACCCCCGGCTTAAACAGCTGGAGGTGGGAGATGTCACTCTGCTTGCACGTTCCAGTGGTACAAATCTTGCACTGGACAAAAAAGTTTCTGTTGGCAAAAGCTATGTTACGTGTGCTGATTTTATAATAATGATACTTACATTATGTAAAGTCTACAAATCTGTGTTCTTTGGAATCACTGAAAGCATTAGTATTGCATGCAAATATTTTTTAAACTAAGCTGCTGAATGTGTTAGGGCTTCCCTGTAGCTCAGTGGTAAAGAACCCACCTGCCAAGGCAGGAGATGTGGGTTTGATCCCTGGATCAGGAAAGTCCTCTGGAGAAGGAAATGGCAACCCATTCCAGTATTGCCTGGGAGAATTCTATGGACAGAAAAGCCTGGCGGGCTACAGCCCATGGGATCGCAAAGAGTAGGACACGACTTAGCAACTAAACAGCAACGGGTAACTATTTACTTCGAAAAAAGTAATATAGTAATTTGAAAACCAATATGTAGCAATTGTAAATATTCTTACCCTAAAATTAATTTTATCTTCTGTCACTATTGTAGGTATCATATTTTATCAGGAGTTTCTCGGTGCAGCTTTTCTCACTATATTTATATATCTTTTTGGGTGAGTAAATGTCTCAGAGGTAAGGTATGTGAAATACTATTACTTTTACGTGAGACTTTTGGCATCGGACCTGAGGCATGGAAAATTGGAAAATAATATAAGAAACATCAGTTTCCCAAGCTCTTAAAAGAAGCATATTTTTCAACTTAACACCCTACCCAGAGCTCAGTGTCTTTGTGATTTAAATATCTCTGTGAGGGACCTGAAGCACTGGAGATTTTCAGTTCCAGCCAAAGTCAAGGTAAATCAAAGGCCCTTGTAGCTGCTCCACCTTTTTATACTCAATCAGACCTATCCCAGCCTTAGGAACCCTTAGGTTAGATCTCAATCAGGGAACCACAGATGCCTCTAGGATCACCTAGGATGCAAGGTCAAGACTGGGGCAGATCTCTGCCTTGAGACCTACTAACATCAGATTGGTGCCGTTCCTCTCCTGGGTCTAGGTACCCAGCTCTAACCCTGCCTCGGAATTTGCTGGACAATCACTGCTGGTGTTCTGGCAGACAGAGAGTAGAACCTTGACAGAATAGCACCGATGTATTGACTCTTGCTGGTTCCCACCTGGAACTCTCTGAATGCTTAGTTACTTCTTGATGTGGTATTCTGCATGACCATTGTTATGCAAACTTGAGCCCAGACTATTTTCAACATAGAAAGCTATCTATCTTGAAAATTCATTTTTGTGAGATTTTTGGGCGAAGCTAAACTTCTGGGGTCTGGAAACTATGACAATGCTTATGGCCAAGGACAATGAAATTTCTTAGAAAATTAAAGAATAAATTATTTTTTTGCTTGTATTGCATGCCAGTAATGGGTCTGAGCATGCATGGATAGAAAATGAGACTTAGTGTCTACCCAAAGGGTTTAGAGCCTGAATTAACCTCCAGATGGTAAAAACCTGGGGCAGAGACTTACTGGAAGCAGCCCAGGTCTTGGTTCTGGGGACAAATATTATTGGCTGTAGCAATTAAGACAATTTCTAGGCAGCTTAGCATGAGAAACAGAAAGAACAAAACCAGTGGAATGTATGTCATCATGTAGAAAATGGAGTTCAGTTACTTAACACCGTGCATTCCGTTATTTAATACAGTGACCTTGTGTTCTTTATTAACATTGTTCTTACAGGTGTTTTCTGTCATTCCTTGGTGTGGTTTTGGTCACAAGAAATAGAGAAAAAGAACATCTGCCACAGTCTTACATTGATTTTGGAAATGTTCCCAGTAAGATGTATATCCCTTAATTTATAATAGATAATTTTATCCTACAAGTGAATTATTGCTGGTATGATTTCTGGAATTAAATTAATATAAAACATAATTCTTACCCTCAGAAAATGTACATTTAATGATGAAAGCAGAGGGGATAGTTTAACTGTAAATGTTAATAATCATTTATTTGATTATCAGTTTTGCACAAAACACTGGGGATAGAAAAGAACTGACCCTGTTTTCTTGATTTGGGTGGTAGTGAAAATTTCTGTTTTAGATTTCTTTAAATTGGAAAAGGGTAGGAAAGCAGTGGGAATGGCAGGCACAGACCCTTGTTGCTTGGAGAACCTTTGAGGAGGATTCTACACCTAAGACCAGAAGCTTAGGAACATCATTCCTTGGGAAGCGTGAGGTGGCCCTTGCACTGGGCCCGAGAGTGACGTTCTTCTTGGTCACCTGAACATGAAGAGCTTCTTCCCTTGTTCCTCACCTCATTCATCCAGAGGGGGTTAATGTGCATTGTCATCCCAGCTCTCCTCCCCCACTGAGAATAACACTTCCGTGACGCAGACTTGGGGCTTCCCTGTGGTCTCAGGTGGTAACGAATCTGCCTGTAATGCAGGAGACCCCGGTTTGATTCCTGGGTCGGGAAGATCCCCTGGAGAAGGGGTAGGCTGCCTACTCCAGTATTCTTGGGCTTCCCTGGTATCTCAGATGGTAAAGAATCCAGCTGCAATGCAGGAGACCTGGGTTCAATCCCTGGGTTGGGGAGGTCCCCGGAGGAGGGCATGGCAATCCACTCCAGTATTCTTGCTTGGAGACTCCCATGGACAGAGGAGCCTGGTGGGCTACAGTCCATAGGGTCGCAAAGAGTCAGATAAAACTGAGCGACTAACATTTTCAGTTTAATGTAGACCCAACAGAAGCGATGTCCAGAACAAAGGAAACAGGTTTCTGTGTCCTCACTTCCTTCATTGCTCACCAGCCCCAACAGTCTCTGGCTTTGCTAGGGGTTTGGGGTGACCTATAGGCTTCTAGACAAGGAGTAGTTATGTTCTCACAGCTTCCTCCACCATGCAGTTAGGACCAAGCCTTTGAAGCAAAAAACCGTTAAAACCTTGTGCCTATGACTGAGAAAATATGGTCCATGAGTTCTGTGTTCTCTTTCCCATTTGAACCATCTTATCAGCTAGGAACACTCAGCACAAGAGTTGGCATTCATGGCAAGGGTGTGCCTTAGAGAGGCTTTCTATGGTTAGGGGTTCTTTGGTAGGAAGTGGAAGTTTACTTACTTTTAACTCTTTCATTTCACACAGTTCTATGTGTAGAGTCAATAAGAGCTTTAGAAGCCGTTCTGAAAGTCTGTTCTCCTCTGTTGTTACATGCCTTAGACCAAACATGGACCAGGAGACAGAACAATGGGGAGAGGGGTTTGTAGATGTACACGCTTCATGTTAGTCTCCTGACTGATCCAGCCTGATTTCTGTCCCCAGCACGGTTGTGGGGACAGCATGTGCTCCCTGGGTGGGAAGACGATTTGCTCATGTGGACAGCCACAATCTTATATCAGGGGCACAGAGCTCTGTGGGCCTTTCTTCCCTGACGTTTATCTCTTCTATTTAGAAGGCGACCACATTGTCCTTTTTAAAAGAGGAATAAAATGTGGCCTAGATAGAGGAGAAATTATTAAGACTTATTATTCTACAAGAGCTCAAAAGATTCTTTGTGATTATTATCTCCACAGGGAAACAAATGTTGGATAAAATACAACCAGATTCAAGCGGCTTATCCTATGGAACTCTGCCTGATGGAAGTGACTCCATAAAGAGCCCGAGTGAAGAGAAGAAAGGGGTCTGAGACGCCGAGAGGGATGGCTGTGGGCCTGTTATTCAATACCACCTTTTAAAAATTTGCACATGTTCAATTTATGTCAGCAGCTAGTTTATGCTGGCATGTGCTCGCCTTCGTTTCGGTCCCTGACCCCAACTCCATGTCTGTGGATGATCAGGGCCTTCCTAAGCTTTGCCAGTCTAAGGTTTTCATGGAATGTAATTTGAAGTGTTCCCCACACCCTGGACCTCTCTCCCCGGTGATCATCTAACTGACTAGATCTTAATTAGAGCCTGGCTGCCCACGCAGGAGTGTCACACAAAAATGTGCCTTCCTGATTTGGCTGCAGAACGCGTAGGTTGCTTTTCCCATACAGCTTGCAAGGTCGGTTGCTTTACTTTAAAGAGACACTTTAGTCCCACAGGCTCCTCCCTAAACCAAAGGCTTGAAAGCATTCATTTTTCTTTAGACATCTTTTAGGAATCTTCCCATAAAGATTTTACCTTTCTGTTCCCAGATGAGAGTGCGAATCATCTTTTCTGAAAACTAGCCCTATCGTATTTATCCTTTGAACAGTAAAGGTGTCTTTTTTTTTTTTTTTTTCATAATTAAGCATCTGTGTTTTGACTACACTTAGGTCACTCATTTTCATCTTTCCTTTTTTTTTTTTATTGGAGTATAACTGCTACACAGTGTTTGTGTTAGCGTCTGCTGTACAATGAAGTGAATCAGCTATAAAAGTGAAAGTCGCTCAGCCGTGTCCAACTCTCTGTGACCCCTGTGGAATTCTCCAGGCCAGAATACTGGAGTGGGTAGCTGTTCCCTTCTCCACAGAATCTTCCCAATCCAGGGCTCAAACCCAGGTCTCCCACGTTGCAGGCAGATTCTTCACCAGCTGAGCCACAGGGGAAGCCCAAGAATACTGGAGTGGGTAGCCTATCCCTTCTCCAGTGGATCTTCCCCACCCAGGAATCGAACCGGGGTCTCCTGCTTTGCAGGCGGATACTTTACCAACTATATGTATACATGTATCCCCTCCCTCCTGAGCCTCACTCCTACCCTACTTTACCCTCTGGGTCATCGTGGAGCACCAAGCTGAGCTTCCTGTGCTTTATATCATGTCCATACCAGCTGTCCATTTTACACATGGTAGAGTGTATATATGTCAGCCCTAACCTCCCAGTTCAGCCCAGTTTTCTCTTCCCCTCCATCCTGCCCCAGGTCCATATGTCTGTTCTCTGCATCTTTATTCCTATCCTGGAAATAGGTTCATCTGTACCTTTTTCTGGATTCCACATATATGCGTTAATGCACAGTACTTTTCTTTTTCTGACTTACTTCACTCTGTACGACAGATTCAAGATCCAGTGTATACCCCATTTGATGATGGGGTATACCAAAACCAGAAGACCTTGGCTGGTGAACTTTTTAAGCTTAAGAAAGGAAAAACTTAAGAATTAGTACCAAAAAATGAATCAGTATCAATTTTTTAAAGTAAGAGTGTAGAGCAGTGATGTTTTCTTCAGCGTATGATCCTATAATACTTGAAACTGAAGAGAAACTTCATATCTTATGCCTTTGTTTGTTTAGATCTTATAATTCATCAAGTGGGTTTTTAATGTTTTTAACTTTCAACGTTAAGTCTCAAAAATCATATTTAAATTTTTAGTGATATTTTCACGAACACTCTACCTTTTCCTCAAGTCATTACTTCAAGTTTTAGAATAAAATCCTTCTAGGTAAAAGAACTGTTCTCATTAGAGAACTGGATTTCAGCCATTTTCAGTCCACAGGCACAGCACACAGCCAGGTGGTCCAGCCTGAGTCTCGTCCAGGTTCTCCTGTACCCTGAATGGCTCTTCTGCTGCCGTAGACGCAGGTCTACTAAGACACATTTGCAGGTACAGTCCTAATTGTATCTGTGATTATTTATGATCTCCGAATATTGAAATGAGGCAAAAAGAGCTAGCCTTCATTGTCAGCAACATCAAATAATAAGCCCCATCCTTAATGACACTTCAGAACCTTCAGATCACACGCCAGGTCAGTACTGTTCCAGCCAGTTGTCTTGTTTGGTTGTTTAACTCAGGGCCATTGAAGCTGTAGTCTCAGCTGCTTTAAGTCTTTAATCTTTGTTCTTTGTCACAACCTGCACTCCTGACCAGACCAACCAAACCTGGCCACAAAGGTGAGCTTCAGATCTATCACTGAAGTATGAGTAATAACCTAGAGCCCATGTCTGGCTTTCGAACTCCTGGTAACAATTCCTGCCATTGTAGAAAGTATCCCATTAATTCAAATAACACAGTCATATAATTTATGGCATGCTTCACTGAATTGGTCCAGCATGTCAGCATTGGAAGGCTCAGCTAAGAAATGTGTCTGGTGTCTTAAACTACAGCTTTCTGGTGACTCTTACAACTGATTTCAAAGATTTGGAAAATAATTAGACAGAAGAGTTTGACTTGAAGTGGAACTGTATTTATAGCTACAGCACGTGGTTTGCACATTGTAGAATTTTGCACAGAGACAAGCATAATGCCAATACTTAGTGGTTGCCAACAATTGTATCTTTTAAAAGTTGTAAGAAATGACATTGACTTATGCACAGTTGGGAAACCCAGAAATGCTTTAGAAGTATAGGTAACATATAAAATATAGTTAGGTAACATATAAAATATAGTCAGATTTAATTTTACTTTCCATATTGCTTCTCCAAAGTTAGGTGAATAGAAGTTTTACTTGTACCAGCTTGTAAAGATTTTTTAAATTACGCACTGCGTGACAAAAACCAAGGCCAATCCAGTCCTTCTCTTGGCATTGTGAGTTGGGGACCTTTAGCCAACACTTGGCTCAACTGACTGTCTAGACCAGGGGTCTGTGAACTCTTCCTGTAGCAACACAGAGAGTAAATATTTGGGAGTTTTGTTGGCCATACGGTGTCTGTCGCAACCACTGAGCTCTCCCACTGTGGCACAGAAACAGCCATAGACAAGACATAAACAAATGAGTGTGGCTGGTGTCAGGAAAACTATTGACAAAAGCAGGTGGCCAGTTCATGCACTATCGTTTTCCAACCCTCAGTCTAGACTGCTCTGCCCTTGCTGTGCAGCTTCTTTCTTACTCCTTGAGCATTCAAGAGTTTGACAAACATATTGGGTACAATGGGAGTGTTAGCCATGTGCTGATATTTACATTAGGATCTTGTTGCTTGTGTAAGATACAAACAGAAGCGATGAGTCCATCACTGGTGCCCGCGTTTTTCTCTCCCGAAGGCAGTGGTTCCTTTGTGAGCACCACTGAGTGCACTGGGGAGGTGGGGGGGCGCTGCAGTCCCCCACTCCAAGTGGATAATTGCTTCATGAACAGGTAGCAGTCACCTCTCATGCAGTGGATTAAAGCAGAGACCCTTACCATCTGATTGTTTTCAGTTTAAATGTTTGCTTGCCCTGTGACTATACTACTTTCGTCACCAGAGTCACTTGAAAAAATTAAAAACTGTCTCAGGCAGTGGCTTGAGAACGTAGTTTGCAACCCCTCAACCCATCCCCACAAGCTCCTGGAGATTCTGTTTTGTGGCAGAGAAAGAAAGCAAAAAGACAGATTTTGTAGATTGATGTCATTTCAGGACTATTGATTGAGTGATGGTGATATGTACATCTGGCTCCAGAAGAAGCAGGTGTAATGGTGGACATGGCTCAGATGGATAGAACCATTGAGCCAAATTCCTGAAGCCAAGAACCCTCTTTACACTCCCTGTTGCAAAGCACACAGATCATTCAGGAGTGGTGACTATACAGGCTCGCCCACAGCAAAGGCTGCCTCCTACTTGCCAATTTAATAGTGATATTATGGATGTGAATACAACCAGTTATTAAAATGAAACTTTCCAACACCCTTCCAGACTGCTTGATTTAAATTCCACAGCTGGTTATAGAGCCGTCCTTGAACTGGGCAATAGCAAGCCAAATGCACATGTCTGGCACCAGCCAATGTGAGTGCTTTAGTGAGATTGCTAGATAAACACCACACAGTTTGAACTTTTAGAACAAGATCTCAGAATTGAACCCAAGATGACTGTGTTGGGAAATTTAGAAGCTGCTTCTAATTGTTAGACTCATCAACAGTCTGGCTCCTATTATGGCCATCTTGAAGTTAAAAAATAAAATAGAATTCCACATATATGTGGTTTCCATGCAAATACAGACCAGTCTTGAACTATTAAATGTGGTGTTTTAGTAATTGTGGTAAATACAGGGTAGAGCCTTCCACCCAGAAATTCTTGACTCTGTCCCCTTTCTCACCAGCCTCAGGGTACCACACAGCATGCTGTCCCATGCCAGCAGATCAAGTCAGTTACAGGAGCTGTGGCCCATCCAAAGAAACTTTTTTTTTCCCTAGAAGAGAAGGAAACTCTGCCTTCCACATTGGTCCTTATTGAGTTAATGAGGACCAACCACAATGTAAAAAGAGGACTATCAATCCCAATATCAAATAAAGGTGATGCTTCAGGGGTGTGGGGGGCACACAGCCGGGGCAGATGCCGCCAAGAGTTTCGCAGGGTTCCGGGCAAGATGCAAGATAGGCTCTGAGTTCCAGGAAAGAATCTGCTTCCCAGGGAGCTGGCAAGCGTGTGTGACGAGGCAGGAGCCCATCCGTCCCTGGCCGACCGGCACGCATGGACCCACGCCACTTCGCACGTTTGAGCCACTGCTCTCCAGACACGAGCTAATCCTCCCGGGGCGCATGTTTCCCGCCCTGGGAGCCTCTTCCCTCAAGGCTCTAATTTGAAAACCAGCCTCAGCGATTTTCTGAGGCTTTGGGCTCTACTCCTGCTGTCCAGAGCACCTCACCTAAATCTGCTAAACACTGAACACGAACAAGGAAATGAATCAGTTCAAGAAGTCTTGATCCAGGCCCTCGGAGCTTGACTTGTCTGCTTGGTGATAGACGCTAACCCAAATTACATGCCTCAGACAGCAAACCCGCGTTAATGTACTCACACATAGTTGATCACATGCTCCTTTCAATGTAACGTGTTTAAAGTTATTAGACACGAAGACTTGGGGAGCTTAGGTCAGAGAATGAACAGCCCCCATCTCTGGAGCCCTGACTGTGTGAGTCTTTGACTTTGGCTCTTCATTTAGTTCTTACCCTCTCTGTCTCAGGGAGGTCGCTATCCCTAGTTTACAGATTAAAAGACCAGGGCAAGAGGCAGAGGAGGGGCAAGGGTAAGACAAGAGACACCTGGGACACAACGTGTAAGGAGGCTTATGGAAATCTCCCTCCCAGGATAGAGAGAGGGCCGACTCTGCACGCGCAGGCAGAGTGCACCTTCACACCTTCAGCCGTGTGCCCCGGGGTGCTCTCTGTGTCCTGGCCCTGGCTAGAGGAAGTTAGACGACTTAACAAGAGCCATTCAGCTGGCAGGTGGCCTAGCTGGGATTTGAACCCAGGACAACTCTGCAACCCACACTCTTACCACTAGTACCAAAGTATCTAAATTGCATAGTAGAATGTCAAAGGGCCTTTGAGATTCTTGAATAAAGGGTTTGGGAACCCCAAAGTGAAAAGGGTCGCTTATGGACAGGTGACAGTCTTCAAGGGAACGGGGGACTCTGGTAGATTAAAGAATGCCCCACACCCTAAAGAGATATGCCCACCTCCTAACTCCTAGAACCTATGAATAGGACCTTATTTGGAAAAAGGGGCCTTTGCAGATGGAATTAAATTAATTTTGAGATGCTATCATTCTGGATTTCCTGGATAGTCCCTAAATCTAATGACATAGATCCTCGTAAGAAACAGAAAAGTCACAAACACACAGAAGAGAAGGCCACATGAAGACGGGGACAGAGAAATGCACAGAGCCTCCAAAAACCCGAAGTGGTAAGGAAGGGTTCTCCCCTGAAGCCTTTGGAGGGAGCACAGCCCTGCCGACACCTCGCCTTCAGCTCAGGCCTCCGGAACTGTGAGAAAAGAAAGTTCTGTTGTTTTAAGCCGCCAAGTTCATGGCAGTTGTCGCAGCAGCCATAGGAAGGGAACATAGGCATTGAACTAGCTTTTGAGGCACAGGCGGAAAGCGGATGTTACAAGAAGCCCTATAAAAGAAGCTGATTAACTCACAGCAAGCTTGGGGAACGTCTGGAACGTGGCTCATGTGAAGAGGAAGATGGCTCCACAGGACTCGAAAGGCAGCTAAGAGAGCCTCTGGTGGCCAGCTCTGACAGAGACTTGAGAATCTGGACTTGATTTGGGAGATACCCAATGGCATCAGCCTTCATTCCAGGAGGTGTGGGCTGGACCTGTAGACGTCATTGGTGTCTCTTCAAAAACTCACCTGTCAGAATTTAAGGACATCCTCCCTGTATCTTTCTTAGTCACTCGTGAGCAACATCAGATGGTATAATTGTGGTATACCAGGTCTTACTCCCTTGTGGCTCAGCTGGTAAAGAATCCGCCTGCAATACCGGAGACCTGGGTTCGATCCCTGGGTTGGGAAGATGCCCTAGAGAAGGGAAAGGCTACCCACTCCAGTATTCTGGCCTGGAGAATTCCATGGGCTATATAGTCCATGGGGTTGCAAAGAGTTGGACACGACTGAGTGACTTTCACTGACTCACTCAGGTCTTGTGAGAAATGACCAAGTGAAACAGGGATGTAGGCTGGACAGTGACCACTGAGAGGGCCTGGGGGCAAAGAAAGCTGTACCCAGAGGAGGGTGAACTGGACCAACCAGAGCCAGGCACTCCAGAAGCTGAACTGGAAGTCCTGGAGAGAGCTGAGGAGTCAGGAGTGGGAGCTGAAGCTGGAAGGCTTCCTAGAGCAGGGCAGAAACCAACTCAATACCATAAAGCAGTTATCCTTCAATGAAAAATAAATACCTTAAAAAAGAAAGACTTCCTCGAAAGGTATAAAGACAGCTAAGGGCCATGAGCAAGCCATGTTTGTTAGCAAATTAAAATTATAGCAGAGAAGGGATCGTGAGAGTAAAAGAGCTAAGAGCCAAATCTGTTAGCAGAGGAAGGGCAATCAAGCAGGTCTGACAAGCGAAGCAGACTCAGAGGCTGAGAGGCCGACCAGGAGAGAGCCAAGGCCTAGACCTGTGTCGGGAAGGCCCAGGTGTGTGAGGCTCACCACCTGTGCTCATGGGCAGGGTTACAACACCACCCAAGCCCTTCACAGCTGGCTGCAAAGAACACGTGTGCCAGCCGCTCCCAGAGCCTGACTTCCCCAGGGCTCATTGGGTTTCCTTCTGGACATACAATGGATGCTGCTGCAGCACAAAAAGGGAAAAGGTGAGCCCACTGGAGAAACACTTCTTTAAAAGCAAGAGGACGTTCTTTCAAGTATTCAAATGATAATGCTGACCTGTTCACCGGGAGTCCATAGCAGGCAGGGTACAGTCTTCAAACCGGAGGCGGAAGAAGGTGGGCCCAAGAAAACGACCAGGCTTGATGACATCTTCAGTTCAGTACAGTCGCTCAGTTGTGTCTGACTCTTTGTGACCCCATGAACCACAGTATGCCAGACCTCTCGATTCATCACCAACTCCTGGAGTTTGCTCAAACTCATGTCCATCACATCGGTGATGTTAAAAACCATCTCATCCTCTGCAATCCCCTTCTCTTCCCACCTTCAGTCTTTCCCAGCATCAGGGTCTTTTCCAATGAGTCAGTTCTTCACATCAGGTGGCCAAAGTACTGGAGTTTCAGCTTCAACATCAGTCCTTCCAATGAATATTCAGGACTGATTTCCTTTAGGTTAGACTGGTTGGATCTCCTTGCAGTCCAAAGGACTCTCAAGAGTCTTCTCCATCATAACCTTGTTCTTTTTTCAAATGTGTAGTAATCCTGAAAAATGGTGACCGAAGGGTGGCCAAGGCATCTACTGAGTCAGAGAGGGGAAGATGAAAAGAGGTGCTGAAGGGAGACGTAGGTGGAGGCTTCTCAATGTAGAGAGAAGTCACACAGACAGGAAAAAAGCTGAGGAGCTCGACCACAAAGGAGCCCTTTAACTACCTCATTCCTCAACTCTGTCACCAGGGCATGCAGATCTGAGCAGGTGGGACTTAGGGCAAAACCAGCCTCACATCACACACACCGCAGCCCACCCCAGCCCAGCCTCTGGCCACATCCTTAGGCCAAGTTTGCAGCCTCCAGGAAGGCTTGGGTGTCCTTACAGACCAGGCGGCCACGGGCATCCTTTCCCCTCGGCGCCCCCCACCTCGTCCCCCCGCTCAGTTGACTGGTGTGGGACCAGGAGCGGAGCTGACCCCCCNGCTAAGAGAGCCTCTGGTGGCCAGCTCTGACAGAGACTTGAGAATCTGGACTTGATTTGGGAGATACCCAATGGCATCAGCCTTCATTCCAGGAGGTGTGGGCTGGACCTGTAGACGTCATTGGTGTCTCTTCAAAAACTCACCTGTCAGAATTTAAGGACATCCTCCCTGTATCTTTCTTAGTCACTCGTGAGCAACATCAGATGGTATAATTGTGGTATACCAGGTCTTACTCCCTTGTGGCTCAGCTGGTAAAGAATCCGCCTGCAATACCGGAGACCTGGGTTCGATCCCTGGGTTGGGAAGATGCCCTAGAGAAGGGAAAGGCTACCCACTCCAGTATTCTGGCCTGGAGAATTCCATGGGCTATATAGTCCATGGGGTTGCAAAGAGTTGGACACGACTGAGTGACTTTCACTGACTCACTCAGGTCTTGTGAGAAATGACCAAGTGAAACAGGGATGTAGGCTGGACAGTGACCACTGAGAGGGCCTGGGGGCAAAGAAAGCTGTACCCAGAGGAGGGTGAACTGGACCAACCAGAGCCAGGCACTCCAGAAGCTGAACTGGAAGTCCTGGAGAGAGCTGAGGAGTCAGGAGTGGGAGCTGAAGCTGGAAGGCTTCCTAGAGCAGGGCAGAAACCAACTCAATACCATAAAGCAGTTATCCTTCAATGAAAAATAAATACCTTAAAAAAGAAAGACTTCCTCGAAAGGTATAAAGACAGCTAAGGGCCATGAGCAAGCCATGTTTGTTAGCAAATTAAAATTATAGCAGAGAAGGGATCGTGAGAGTAAAAGAGCTAAGAGCCAAATCTGTTAGCAGAGGAAGGGCAATCAAGCAGGTCTGACAAGCGAAGCAGACTCAGAGGCTGAGAGGCCGACCAGGAGAGAGCCAAGGCCTAGACCTGTGTCGGGAAGGCCCAGGTGTGTGAGGCTCACCACCTGTGCTCATGGGCAGGGTTACAACACCACCCAAGCCCTTCACAGCTGGCTGCAAAGAACACGTGTGCCAGCCGCTCCCAGAGCCTGACTTCCCCAGGGCTCATTGGGTTTCCTTCTGGACATACAATGGATGCTGCTGCAGCACAAAAAGGGAAAAGGTGAGCCCACTGGAGAAACACTTCTTTAAAAGCAAGAGGACGTTCTTTCAAGTATTCAAATGATAATGCTGACCTGTTCACCGGGAGTCCATAGCAGGCAGGGTACAGTCTTCAAACCGGAGGCGGAAGAAGGTGGGCCCAAGAAAACGACCAGGCTTGATGACATCTTCAGTTCAGTACAGTCGCTCAGTTGTGTCTGACTCTTTGTGACCCCATGAACCACAGTATGCCAGACCTCTCGATTCATCACCAACTCCTGGAGTTTGCTCAAACTCATGTCCATCACATCGGTGATGTTAAAAACCATCTCATCCTCTGCAATCCCCTTCTCTTCCCACCTTCAGTCTTTCCCAGCATCAGGGTCTTTTCCAATGAGTCAGTTCTTCACATCAGGTGGCCAAAGTACTGGAGTTTCAGCTTCAACATCAGTCCTTCCAATGAATATTCAGGACTGATTTCCTTTAGGTTAGACTGGTTGGATCTCCTTGCAGTCCAAAGGACTCTCAAGAGTCTTCTCCATCATAACCTTGTTCTTTTTTCAAATGTGTAGTAATCCTGAAAAATGGTGACCGAAGGGTGGCCAAGGCATCTACTGAGTCAGAGAGGGGAAGATGAAAAGAGGTGCTGAAGGGAGACGTAGGTGGAGGCTTCTCAATGTAGAGAGAAGTCACACAGACAGGAAAAAAGCTGAGGAGCTCGACCACAAAGGAGCCCTTTAACTACCTCATTCCTCAACTCTGTCACCAGGGCATGCAGATCTGAGCAGGTGGGACTTAGGGCAAAACCAGCCTCACATCACACACACCGCAGCCCACCCCAGCCCAGCCTCTGGCCACATCCTTAGGCCAAGTTTGCAGCCTCCAGGAAGGCTTGGGTGTCCTTACAGACCAGGCGGCCACGGGCATCCTTTCCCCTCGGCGCCCCCCACCTCGTCCCCCCGCTCAGTTGACTGGTGTGGGACCAGGAGCGGAGCTGACCCCCCACCCCCACCCCGTCAGCGGCTGACTGATGGGAAGCAAGCGGCTGCAGAGCACCAACGTCTGCCCCCCTCAGTCTTCTCTAAAGCAAGCCACCTGCTTCCTGCCCGCCTGGCCGGCCAAGGTCTCCCCACACAGGAGAACCGGCTCCAAAACCACCACGGAGGAACCACAGCCTTGGCGCTGCCTCCCCGTCTATTTGCTGTTCACTCAGGAGTCTGTGGAATGCAGACTCATTTTCCACTGAAAGGAGGGAAAGTAAAGACTGCCCCAAGTAAAACAGATTCCTGGTGTTTCCTGTTTACTCAGCACCGCTGCTCTGGGCCCTGGGCCAGGAGGCCCGCTAGGACCGATCGGCCGGTGCCCCCCTCAAGGAAGCCCTGGAAAGAGGGAGAACTTTCCTCCCGTATTTCTATTCGCCTTCCTCTGGTGGCAGGTGGGTTCTTTTGGCAGGACGGGAGGTGGCGGTCTGCTGGCTTAAGTTCCAAACCTCCCATTTCTCTCCCTATTTAGAGCCATGCCGGTTGCTGGGATAAGATGCTGGGAGGGCATCACCAACTCAGTGGAAACGCATTTGAGCAGACTCAGAGATGGTGAAGGACAGGGGAGCCAGGCGTGCTGCAGTCCATGGGGTTCCAAAGAGTAGGACACGACTGAGCGACTGAACAACAACAAGCTGTTGGGTGTTTGCCTGCCTCTGACACCCCATTTTCCTGTTTATAGAGCAGAGCTCGTATTCCCTGGCCTGCTGGGCCTAGAAGGAAGATGTGGAAGGAAAAGCAGGTGAGACATAAACGGATGGCAGAGAAAGTGAGTGTTAGTCGCTCAGTCGTGCCCAACTCTTTGTGACCCCAGGGACTGTAGCCCACCAGGCTTCTCTGTTCATGGGATTCTCCTGGTCCCTTCTCCGGGAGGTCTTCCCTTCTTCAAGGATCGAACTCGAGTCTCCTAAATTGCGGGTGGATTCTTTACTGTCTTAACCAGCAGGGACGCTAAAGGGATGGCAGAAAGAGGGGACTTGAGGCCTGCCACCACCAAGGCCTCATAGCTTCCTTCAGGAAAATGCTCCTGAGAGAGAGTGGAGTGGATGGTAAAGCCTCAGGTGACAAGATGGGAGAAGCTCTTCCAGACGGACTGAGCAGAAGCGCCCAGACGTCGGGTCTAACACATGTGTGACTTGAGTTCTTTCTGGAAACCATGGGAACATCAAGTACGTGTGGGGAGAAGGTCTGACTGGCGAGGAGGCTACCCCGGGTGGGCGGGGGTGACAGGTCTCTGCTGCAGACTGGTGTTTGGCCCCTAGACACAGCCCACATGCTGAACATGTTTTCTCAGTCCAAAAGCAACGGAACAACTCCACTTCCTTCATTTCTGCACCACCACAATAAAAATCACGGGAAAATATTTATCCCACGGCCAGAGAAGCTCTGCAAGCAGCACCTTGGTGCTCCAACCTAGCAACAGAAATTGCTGCAGGCAAACCCGAGCTTGTTAACAGACTTTCGTGAGTGATTGAAACAGCAGAGCAGATTTATTTCATTTCTATCATTTAAAAATTGACAATTACACACTTATCTTCCTAAAACCATCAGGATGAAAATCATCCGCTTCTGGAGAAGTGAATTGAAGTTACAAAAAGCTAAACCAACATGCTATCGTCGTGGGCTGAATTGTGACCCCCTACCGCCCCACCAGTGATTGCCTGGTGGCTCAGATGGGAAAGAGTCTACCTGTAATGCGGGAGACCTGAGTTCAATCCCTGGGTTGGGAAGATCCCCTAGAGGAGGGCATGGAAACCCACTCTAGTATTCTTGCCTGGAGAATCCCCATGGACAGAGGAGCCTGGTGAGCTACAGTTCATGGGGTGGCAAAGAACTGGACAGGACTGAGCGACTAAACTTTCACATTTCTTTCACTGATCTGATACGACTGGTGTCCTTAGAAGAACAGAGGGTTTAGACACAAAGAGGGAAGACGCACAGAGGAAGCCTGTGAAGACACAGATGGGAGAAGACAGCCATCTACATGCCTAGGAGTGAAAGCCTGAAGCCACCAGGAGCTGGGAGAGACGCGAAGACCAGAGCCTTCCTTGGGGCCCTCAGAAGCAGCCAACTCTCCCCAGGCCCTGACCTCAGACTCCTAGACCCCAGGACTATGAGATGATACATTTCTGGTTGTATGCCCCTGGCCCGCCGTCCTTCATGACAGCAGCCCTGGTAAACCCACATGGGGACTTTCATCTCCTTCAGCTTCCAGCACATGCCCTATGCCCTGCGATTGGGGAATCGACCTTGGAGAGAACCTTGCTGGGGAGCAGACCCTTCCTACCCTTCCACCATGGAGGCTGAAAGGCAAGACCCCCTGTCCCCCAACTCTGGCAGTTGACACTTCCTCCAGAACGTTGGGTCTCAAGGGCCTGTTAAAAACGTCTTTTTTGCCACCAGCAGGGGTGGCATCCAGCGTCCAGTTGTGAAGGTGCCAGTGACGCTACCCAGGATTTGCCGGAGGCCTGACCTTGGCCACTTGGTTTCATTTGGATTCTGTCTTTTTCCCATCCTGACCCTGCAGGCTCTCCGCTGACCCTGGGAGCCCCCAGCAGATTAGTGCAAAGCAACCGAGAGCCAAGTGTGGGCACAGCTCCTTGATTGGCATTTCAATTCCTGCCTGACCGCTGCCTCTGACATCTTGCTCTCAGTGTGTTCAAAGGCAAAGCCTTTGCCTCTCTCCTCTCCTGTTTTCTGCCAGCTACCTGTTTTAGTGGTACCCCTGTGCTCCCCACCCCTGGCTGGGCCTCAGGGCGCTCTCCAACTCCAACCTTGGCTGATAGCCAGCAGCCCACCTTCCCCATCTCCCCAGGCCCCCCAGCTGCATACTTTGTTCCACGTCTTCCTGACCTCCCACCTGAAGTACCCCCCACCTAAGCTTCCCCACTAGTCAGCACGGCCCAGCTGTCTCCACTTTTTCTGCTGCCCTGCATGCTTGGTGCACACTGTGGGCTGGGGGAAGCCCGAGACGGAGGATAGATGGAAAAGGCCTGATTCTGTCCTTACCTCTCCCACCTTCACACTTTGCCCGGATGCCACACCTGCCCTCATCGCCCTCCCAGCCCTACTCCTGGTTGGAATCTATCAATTCTCCAAAGCCCGTCCTGAACGCTTAAAGACGTCCATGAGTTCATCAGCCAGATGTGTTCCTTCCCTCTCTTCTACATTTTATTTTATTTTTATTATTTTATTTTTGTGTGTGTGCAACTTGGATTGTTCCACTTTGAGTCACGGTCATCTTTGTGCTCATCTGACTTCTGGTATTCAGCGTCAGCTTTTTGTGGAATGCGGCTTGCCCTGGACTCGTCTCCAGTGCCACCACCATCACGTCCCACTGGATGAGGGCCGCAGACTTGTATCTGGTCACGCGATGGTGGTGGTTTAGTCGCTAAGTCGTGTGCGAATCGTGTGACCCCATGGACTGCAGCCCACCGGGCTCCTCTGTCCATGGGATTTCCCAGACAAGGATACTGGAGTGGCTTGCCATTTCCTTCTCCAGGCAATCTTCCCCACCCAGGGATCGAACCCTCACCTCCTACATTACAGGTGGATTCTTTACCAACTGAGCTACCAGGGAAGCCCATAGGCGAGCCCAAGTCAGATGACTGGACGTGGTCTGATGTCCCGAGGGCCCCTCCTGCCTTCTGTCATCCCCCCAGCCTCAGAGCCTCCTCCTTGCTCCTCGAACACACCATGCACACTCTTGCCTCAGGGCCTTTGCACATACTGCTGTTTTCTCTCTGCCAGCCTAGTTTCAGAAACTTCTCTAAGTCTTGCTCAAATGTTCCCTCCACAAGGAGGCCTCCTCTGACCACATGATTTCAGTCGTAACCCACCCCACCTCCACCCAGCTCAGAGTCCCCATTACCTCTTTCTCTTCATACCATGGCCCACCTCCTAAAACACTGTATAATGTATGTGTTGATCACACTTTGTCCCCATTGCCTGCTTCTCCACCCCACCTGCCACGTCGTGAGTGCCTCGGGAGCAGGATGTCTGTTATGCTCACTGATACACCCCATGTGCCTGGTATGTGGTAGATGCTGAATAAATACTTGTTTCATAAACGAATCTCTGTATTTTGCACACACAGAGCTCTGACAGTCACTAGGATCCCAAACTGTGCTACCTTTTTTTTTTAAGCATAACTGCCTGGTTGCTTGGCTGCTCTTCCCTGCGCTGCCATGGAAACCAACAGTCCAGGGACAGGTTGCTTCTCATCAAGTCAGGCAACATGTATCACCCCCCCCAGAGAACCCACAGATGTGTGCCCATGCCCTCCACAACCGGGGGCTTGGCTGCCATGGCCAGTCAGCTGGAGGCCCCCAGGATGGCCCCTGGGACCAGCACCCACCCCGCTCAGCGGGTGGCCTCGGGATTTCCCCCGGGGGGGGTGGGGTGGGGGAGCCCTGTGCTGTGAGCAGTGGAGATTCCAGGGAGGACTCACCCCTGCCTAAAGTGTGCCCACACAGACCACACACTCCAGATATCCCCACTGCCCTGCCCAGGCATCGTTTGTCCCTATCCCCGATACCCGCAGGCATTTATGGAGCAGCTACTATGGATGAGGCACTTGATGTATATATTACTTCCAAGCCTCACAGCTTTGCAAAGGACCTGTGATTCCGCTCCCATCACAAGGGGCAGGACTGAAGCTCAGGGATTCTAACCAGCCTCGCCTTACTTAGGTCACAGAGCAAATCAGAGGTAGGTGGAATTGAATCCAGGCACCAAACTTTGCAGATCTTGCACACACCCAGCTGCTCCCACCTTCTCTGTCTTCTGCGCTCCACGGCCGCCTCGTCTCAGACCCTGTGCCTGCAGAAGGGGGCAGAGGGGGAGTGCTGGGGACCAAACGGTCACCGAAACCCTGGCACCGGCACAACGCACACACACACTCGGTTCAGCGTGGCCTAGGGAACACTGGATCACTCGAGTGGTTTCCGAAGGAGGCTGAGCTCTCTCTGGAGGTCTTTAAAAACTAACAACAAATAAAGATAATGCCTTCTCTCTGGATGACGTAGGTGTGGTCATGCCTTTTAAAAGCAGAGATTAGTTGACCCCTAATCATCCCGTTTAGCTTTATGACTATGGTGAACCATTACTGGACAGGGGGACTCGCTGCTTGGAACATTACGAAATCTGTTTTTAATAATGTCGCCAACCCAGGACCAAACCCTGACCCATCACTCCAGTAAAGGTCCATGATCGCTGGAGAGAGGCTGGGTCATGGAGGGCGGGGGCGGGCGAGCGGGGACAGGCTGTTTGTTCCCAAGGATGGGACTTGGTGAGTCATTAACCATCTCAGGGAGGGGTGGAAAGCTTGAAGATTTATCTCAGATGAGGGCCGAGGAATAAAGAAGAAAACAATGGCAACAAGACCAGGGCCACAAAGATAACAGCCCAGCCTGAAAATTGTTCAGGAAAGGGCTGTCATCGGGATCCGTGGATAATGTGCAAACCACAAACACACAAAGAGAACACCCAGTGTGTGTATGATGATCCGACAAATTTGTCTCGGGCTATGTCAAAAGTGACCAAGCACCCATTATGTGACTCTGAGATTAAACATTAAATTAAACGTTAAATTGAAGGTCCGCCAGGTCCGCTGGTAGGAGCTGAGAAACAAGAAGGACCTACAGGGGAGAACAGGACCCAGGAGCTACCTTCCAGGAGCAACATAAGCTCATTTCTCAAGTAAGATGTTTAAAACTGTGTCGGAATTTGCAGCCCTGGCCTCCAGATTCCAAGCAGAAAATCCCATTGATCTCAGCCCTTTATTCCAAAACAGCTGTGGCCCATGATGAAAACACTGAAGGACTCAGGAGGAAAGTCATCTGCTGTCTTGTGTTTTTTGCCCGAACCAGCCAGCCTGGGGCTGGGGCAGCAGGCTGACACCAAGCAGAGCCAGCGTGCCGGTGGTGCTGAGTGCGGGGCAGCCGCTGAGGCATGTTGGCGACACCCAGGCGGGGGGACCACAGAGCAACGCTGAGGCTGTGAAGGGGACAGCTGGTGGGCGACAACATGGAGCACATGTGGCCGCTGTGTGATTTTAAAATGCTTCCAGGCCACGTGGCAACAGCCTTCCTCCAAGAGTAGGCAGCTTAATTCTAGAAAGGGTCTTCATGTCTGAAATCCTACCCTTTGAGTCCTGTCTGTGAAAGTGAAAGCTGCTTAGTTGTGTCTGACTCTTCGCGACCCCATGGGCTATACAGTCCATGGAATTCTCTAGGCCAGAATACTGGAGCGGGTTGCTTTTCCCTTACTCCAGGGGGATCTTCCCAACCCGGGGATTGAACCCAGGTCTCCTGCATTGCAGGCGGATTCTTTACCAGCTGAGCCACAATGGAAGCCCAGTCCTGTCTGTATTGATTAGTTAATGCTGTGTAACAAATCATTCTAAAACTTAGGCAAACACCAGTAGGACTTCCTTGGTGGTGCAGAGGATAAGAATCAGCCTGCCAGTGCAGGGGACACACCTTCAATCCCTGGTCCGAGAAGATTCCACCTGCTGCTGAGCAACTAAGCCCATGCGTCACAACTGAACCCAGGTACCCTAGAGCCTGAGCTCTGCAACAAGAGAACCCACTGCAATAAGAAGCTCCAGCTCCACAATCAAGAGTAGCCCCCACTCGCCACAACTAGAGAAGGCCCGAGCACAGCAACGGAGACCTAGCATAGGGTAGCCAAAAAGTTAACTATTTATTTAAAAAAATACCAATATCCGTCAGTTATCTCTCATCATTTCTGTGCATCAGGCATCTAGGAGCAGATTGGCTGGACGATTCTGTCTCAGTCTCTCATGAAGTTACAATTGGGTTCCCATTAAGGCGGCAGCTACATACAGGCTTGGCTGGGAATGGAGGATCCACTTCCAAAGTAGTTCACACACATGGCAAACCAGTGCTGGGCTGTTGGCCTAGGGCCTCCGTTCCTGCCGTGTGTGGACCACAGGAGTCTCCTCCTGGCACAGAGGCCGGCTTGCTCCAGAGCAAGCTATCCTATCCAAGGACCAGAGCAGAAGCTGCAATGCCTCTCTGACATAGCCTTGAAAGTCACCCGTCGTCATTTCTACCATGGACCAGTCCCCACACAGGCCAGCCCTGATCCATTGTAGAGGGGCTACACAGGGTATGGATACCTGGAGGCAAAGGTCAGTGGAAGCTTTCTCGGAAGCCAATGAGCACACTGCCTTCTGTGACATCAAGTCATCTCCCTGAGTTGAAGTAAATAGGCCTCTGGTTTTAAGACTGAGTTAGAATTGGAGCTGTGTAGCCCACAGGTCATTACTTAAATTTCCTCTGCCTCCATTTTTCATCTGGAATGTAGGTCTAATGATGCTGTTGTGGGGATTCAAGGATTGGTTTAGGTAACTGTCTTTGTTGGCTTGGGCTGCCATCACAAAATATCATTGCTCAGGTGACTTAAACAACAACTACTTATTTCTCATAGTTGTAGAGGTAGGAAAGTCTGAGATCAGGATGTCAGTGAGGCGGGTTTTATTCTAAGGCTTCTCTTGGCATGTAGGTAGCATCATCTTGCTGGTGTTCTTTGTGTGAGGATGGAGAGAGTGTCAAGCAAGCTTTCTGGTGTCTCTCCTTGGAGGGGCACCAATCCCATCATAAGGGTCCCAACCTTGTGACCACATCTAACCCTAATTAGTGCCCAAAGGCCTCATCTCCAAATACCATCACATTTAGGGTGTTAGGGCTTCAACATACTAATGAGAGAGTTGGGGGCAGGAAAAAAGCTTTCCATCCACAGCGGTAGCATACACTGAGGAGTTCCTGAGACAAGCGCTGATCCCTGACCCTCATGACCTCCCTCGACCCTCCTTACAGCCCAGCCTCCTGGCTAACAGCCCCGCTGAGAAACTACCTGCCTGACACACAGAGCAGGCCAGCCAGGATCTGCCATCACTTGCTCTGCTTTATGGATAACGTGAAGTTGCTCAGTGTCTGACTCTTTGCGACCCCGTGGGCTGTAGCCTACCAGGCTCCTCCATCCACGGGACTTATGGGTAAGGTGACTGAAATGAAAGAAGACAAGAAAGTTGCCCGAGAGGTGAGCTGGGCCACGTGTCCAGGTTCCTCGACTCCAGGGTCCACACGGAGAGCCCTTGGTGTGACTCCCGGCACGAGGCAGAGAGATGCAGAACAGGACACCCAAGCAAAGCGCCGCCAACGCTGGGGACCACAGTTTCCTTCTCAGGCAGCCACCCAGCCACTGTTGCAAGGGCACGGAGGGACACCCCCTCCCCAGGGACAAGCCCCTGTCCCTGAGCCATGCCCACCCCTGCAAACTGTGGTGTCACCTTCTACCTTCCCTCACTCCCATCATTCGCAGCCCAACGGCAAGACAAAGCTTCTTCCACTGGTGCTGACGTGGGGACTTCAGGCCGCCCAAGGAAGTCAGGGCTCTGGCATGTAGAGTAGCCTTGGCTGTGGCTCCAGCCTCCTCCCAACCCTTTCCGTGCACCTCCCATCAGGGGTCGGCCACTCGGGTGGTGCTGAGCGAGCTCCCATCTGTCTGAGCCTGTGCTCCTTCCCGTCAGAGCCAAGTGGAACCTCATTCCAAGAGCTGGTGTGAAGACTCCCCAGATCATCCGGTTCCCCCCACACATCCACCACCACCTTCCCCAGGGGGGCTCCACCTTCCTTTTTGTCTACCAGTCACCGGAATACGTGTGTTCTTTCTCTCACCAAACTGCAAGCTCCCTGCAGACAGAATCCAAGAGAACATCATGTTCTGAGCATCCAGGGATGTGCCAGGCTCCCCCAGCATTCGCTCCAGGAATGTTTATCAAACTGGATTGAGCTGTTGGAGTGAAATCCAAAGCTATCAGGGAATCTCATTATCGCCTAAGCAGGGCCAGAAATGCCTGGGTGAAGGAAGGTCTCTGTGTCCCAAACACTCACTCCAGGCCTCCCTGGAGAGTGGAAAGGAGAGATAAATCAACACTGTGGGCGTAAAACCTTGGCTTTTTAAAATTTCCCCTTTAAGTCATGTTTATTGTTATAATCGGCTCCAAAATCTTAATTCCCACAAAGACATGTCACCTCCAGTCTCTATAATGTCAAAATGTCATCGGATAATCTACCCAAGTCACTCTTAACCTTGGCATCAGCCATCAACACCTGCGGGGCGGGCACAGCCTAAAACCACTGGGAGGGGGTGGTGTAGTTAGCCTATCTTCCTGCCTCTCCTGTTTCTATATATACACGAAACAGTTATCAGAAACAAGACCACTGTCTCTGGTGCTCAAGCTAAATCTTGCAAAGATGATGTCTTTTTGCTCCCTCCTTAAGCCACGCAGGAAGGCTTGTCTCTTCCTGTTATCCTCACAACACAGAGACCAGCCTTGTCTTTTTGCATCCTCCTTGCTTTCATCTGCTCATCTGCTGCACTGTAAATTTTCTCCCCAAATTCTTTTTCTTTTCCATTGTAAGTGTAACACTTTGCTAAATAATGGTGATGCGGGTTCCATCGCTGGGTCGGGAAGATCCCCTGGAGAAGGTCATGGCAACCCACTCTGGGATTCTTGCCGAGAGAATCCCATGGACAAGAGGAAGGTTACACTCGAGGATGGCAAGGAGTCTGACGTGACGGAAGTGACTGAGCCAGCAAATAATAGTGAGAAAGATGGCTCCTTTAAGAAAGGCAGCCCTTTGGTTTTCCAGCTTGCAGATTCTTTTAAGTCCTTTCTTTGGGGAGTGCACGCTGTCCTGCAGGCTCTCTGCGTCTGTAGAGGTGCTCTGCCGGGACTTGAGTCACGGCACGATTCAGAGGTGTGTGCACTACTGTACGCGCATCTGTATGTGGGTATGTGTGTAGTCCGGTCTGTGAGCACATACCCAGCTACACAGCGTGGTCTTGTAGCAGTTCAATAGCCTCACCAGATACACATGTGCTCCTCACATTTCTCAGCTCCCCTTGCTGCATTTTGGGGCCATATGCTAGTTTTGACCAGTGAATTGTGAAGAGGAGTGAGTTCTGGGCCAAGGCAGTCTATGTGTCCATGTAGTGGAAGCTGTTACTAATCAAATGTTTGTATTCCACCCACCCCCACCCCCGCCAACTCCTAGCTGAAGCCCTAATCCCAAGTGCAATGGTCTTTGGAGGTGGGGCCTTTGGGAGGTGATTAGGGTTAGATGAAGTCATGAGAATAGGGCCCCCATGATGGGGTTAGTGTTCTTCTAAGAAGAGGAAGAGAGACCAGAGCATCCTCATTAATATCTCTCTCTGCCATAGGGAGACACAAGCAAGAAGGTGGCCGTCTGCAAGTCAGAAAGAGTCCTCAACAGGAACCAGATCTCCTGGCACCTTGATCCTGGGCTTCCCATCCTCCAGAACTGAAAATATAAATGTTTATGGTAAAAGCCACTCAGTCTATGATATTTTGTTACAGCAGCCTGAGCAGCAGTCTTGGGGAGATACATTCTAGACGAAGTAGCTTTGAGGTTGAAGAAGGCTATAGCTATGATGTGATACTTCTGGTGTGTTAGGCCTTGAGATTTCAGGGCTGACTTGTAGCAGCAAGTAGAATCACTTCGTTTCTAAAATAATGCAGGAAAAAGCAAGCTCACAGGGTATTATTAGGCCTGAACAGGTAGTCACTGTTAAAAAAAAAAAATCCTGTCTGCATTCTTTCTCGGGTAACTCAATTAAATTCAGCAAGTGCCTAAGGAGCACATTCTACCTGCCTGGTGCTGCGTTGGATGTAAGGAATGCAAGCCCAGGGACCCAGCTCTCAGGGACATGTTAGTCCAGCAGTGCAGACCTGTGAACAGACAGCTTCAGTCCCTTCAGCCTTGTCCGACTCTGGGCGACCCCATGGAGTGCAGTCTGCCAGGCTCCTCTGTCTGCTATCACATGGCAAATGTTCAATTATTGGAGGGTATGCAATACCCAAGAGACAGTGCTTAATTCTGGAGGATTCAGGAAACATGACACCAAAAGCATAGATGGGTAAAGATTTGAGGAAGACCCAGAGCTTGCCAGGAGAGAGGAGACAGAGGCCCGCCCAGGTGAGATGGGGACTGATCAGGACGTGCTTAGACAGGAAGGCCATTGACGGGTCTCTAGAAGAGTCATCTAAGCCCCAGGAAGCCCAGATTCCACTTCCTATGGGGATGGGTCACTCCCAGTGAGCAGGCAGGGCTGGTGGGGGGTCTGGGACACATGAAGTTCTCATTCGTCCTTGGGAAAGAAAATTTAAGGCCGTGAAAACTGTCCTGTTTTCTTTGTGTTCGTCTTGAAGGGACCAGTGGCGTCTGCGTCTGTCTCCGCAGGTAGATTGTGGGCTCCCAGGGGCCGGGGACAGGCCTGGTCACACAGGCCGCTGGGCCCCCAAAGCCCAGGGCCTGGTCCGCAGCCAGAGCTCCTCAAAGGCCTGTGGAATCCAAAGGAACTGCATTGCTGAACAGCACAGTGGAATGCCCCTCCAGGGTCTGCTTTCCTGCATCTCCATGCAGGGTGGTATCGGTGATATCAGTTCAGTTCAGTTCGGTCACTCAGTCGTGTCTGACTCTTTGCGACCCCATGGAATGCATCACGCCAGTCCTCCATGTCTATCACCAACTCCCAGAGTTTACTCACTCATGTCCATTGAGTCGGTGATGCCATCCAACCATCTCATCCTCTGTCGTCCCTTTCTCACCCCTTCAATCTTTCCCAGCATCAGGATCTTTTCAAATGAGTCAGTTCTTTGCATCAGGTGGCCAAAATATTGGCGTTTCAGCTTCAGCATCAGTCCTTCCAATGAGTATTCAAGACTGATTTCCTTTAGGATGGATTGGTTGGATCTCCTTGCAGTCCAAGGGACTCTCAAGAGGTGGTGTCAGGACTGAGCTAAGGTCCTCTCCAGGGGACCTGGAGGAGTCTGTGTCAGTCCACGGCGCCACCCTGCGGCCAGGCCTGGGAACAGCATCGTCTCGGACCACAGGTGCCCCCCTCTCTCTTATTGGTAGGGTCATCTTCATCCCATAAGCTCCCCTTCTCCCGCCCGTTTTGAGGGAAATAGGGTTTCTGAGCTGATCATCCTCCGCCCCACCTCCTTCCCCCTATGAAGACTCTGAGGACGGACAGGCAGTGTTGACCTGGGTTATTCTGACCCTTGATGCCTGGCTATGACAACCCCGTCAAGGACGCCAACAGAAGTGGGTTTAATCCCAACTAGCTGTGTGACTCCGGGCACTGCCTCACCTCACCGAGCCTCAGCTTACCTCTCTATCAAATGCAGATTATACAGCTCATAGAACGGCTGGCTGCAAGGACAAAAGACCATAAGCCATAAAAAGTGAGCTAAGGCTCTATGATGGGCACGGGCTCGACAAATATGAACACAAAGCACCGCATTTCTATTACACCACCAGAGTCCTGCTTCGAGGCGGTGAGGTGAACGTTTGTATTCTTTCCATTTTGTTGACAGGAGCACTGAGGGTCCGATCACTTAGGCCGGGGGTCCCTGGTCTCTTGGATCTAAGTCCCCTGATGATCTGCAGGGGAGCGGATGTAATAATAATAGAAATAAAGTGCACAAAAAGTGCAATACACATGAATCATCCTGAAAACCACTCCCGACCCCGCCCCGTTGGGTGGAAAAATCATCTTCCACGAAACCAGTCTTGGTGCCAAAAAAAGGTTGGGGACTGCTGGCCCAAGGGACCTGCCTGGGGCCTTTCTGGGAGGGAAGTCAGGACTTGAACCCAAGCCTCCTTATTCTCCCAGCAGCATCCCAGGCGGCTCCTCGAAAGAAGAGATGAGTAGGGCAGAGCTGCTGAAGACAAGTCAGGAGATGGCAGGAGAGGAAGAAAGCAGATACTCAGAACTGGAGCGCAGCGCAGCCCTGCTCCGTCTCCTTCTGGATGTTGCAGTCTGGCCAGAGGAAGTTTTCGTTTCAAAGCTGGTCCTGAGAAGCACCTGGCCACGTCAGGAGGCCTGGGCTCTGGTCTCAGCCGTTACCCAGCAGCTGTGACTGGCCCACGTTGCGAATTCCCCTCCTTGGCAAGATGAGCCAGGGGGGTCGGCCAAGATGCCCCTCAGAGCCTCTCAGCCCCCAGCCTGTCCTGAGGCCACCGGCCCTGCACGTGTCTAGGATGGGGAGGTCATCACCGATGGCCCTGAGACCTCGGGTGGAAGGAAGAAAGGACACAGCACTCTGGCCCCGGGGGGGTGGGGGTGGTGACAGATGGAAAGAATAACTCAAGTCACTCTCGTGAATAGGAGATTAACATTAATCCTCGCCGGGCCCGCAGCACTGGGCCCAAGGAGGCCCACCCAAGCAGCCAGGGGAGCAGGAGGCTGTGAGGGAGGCGGGCGGTGGGAGCTGGGCCCAGTGACTCGGAGGCAAGATGAAAAGAATTAAATGCGCTGAGGCTTCGAAGACCCACACTGGGCCGAGTGGGAGGAGAGGCCAGCCCCCATCGCTTGCGTTCAGAAGACAGTGCTATGCCAGGTACCCACTCATTTGTGAGCAGAGGGGTGGCTGTGTGTTTTTTCCTTTTTTAAAAATTGCTTTGCCTTTGGCTGATGTTTCAAATACGAGCAGGCCAACTGGGAGACGTAATCACAGGCCTTTCATACATGCCTATCAATGGCAAGATGAATGGTCTGGGTGGTGCTCGAATCGTAAATAACAGTGGCGTACAGGGCAAAACAAAGAGAGGAAAGCAAGTGAAATAAATCTATTGGGACTCCGGGGCCACCCTTCCTAGGAAAACACCAGGAGGAGAAAGTCTTGATTCTCGTGCCAGACCGAGGGCCAAAATTCTGAACACTCCTCACGTGGCACCAAAGGAGCAATTCTTTGACCTCAAATGGCTTCATCTGATCCACGTCTGATCCACGCTTGCATCTGACCCCACCGGTGCCTGCCACAAAACAGACACGACCCTGATGGTCTGAATGAGTACGAGATGGGGGTCTGCCCAACTTAGAGTGTGGCTGTGAGTTACTAACCCAAATCTGTGTCTTTACAGCAACGTACTGACCTTATCTAAGCCTCAGTTTCCTGATCTGTAAAATGGAGCCAGTACTGAGTGTGTGGAGACGGGCATGGCAAACCCACTCCAGTCTTCTTGCCTGGAGAATCCCATGAACAGAGGAGCCTGGCAGGTGACAGTCCTTGGGGTCACAGTCGGCCACGTGCTAAGGGTGTGCTTGTGAATGGTGACAGGAATACTGCACACAGAATCTAGTGCACAGCCTGTTGGTGCCCCGATTTGTGACTGCTAGTGACTGAAGGAAGTAACTGGAAACTGAAAATCCACCCCACATGCCACGCTGGTGGGATTAATTTTTTTCCCTCTGCAGGGAGACGCAGGCTGAGGAACCACGGGGGACGGTGATGAGGGAGGCATCAGGCTAGGGTTGGGGGTTGCCTGGCCATCCCTCCTCCTCTCTCTCCTCTTTCCACTCCCCTTCAGGCTTGGGGAGGTGTCCCCTGATTCAGGCTGCGAAGTGGCAGACATATAGCCCTTGACGCCCTTTCCTCCAGCCTCTGGGAGGGCAGGGTGGGCAGAGCACTCTATGAAGATGCTGGCCCGGGAGAAACAAAACCGAGACCCCAACCGTCACTCACCCCAGGCTTAAAGGCCAGCTCCCCATTAACAACCACCCACTCCCTTGTCGGGGTACCCCAGCCCCCAGTGTGCTCAGCTGAACAAATGGCAAGTTTTGGCAGGGAGCCAGCCTCTGCCCTTAGGAAAAGAAAAAAATTCCTACCTTCTCTCCTTTCTGTTCCAAAGGGTTAACTCTGCCTGCCCCAGAGAGGCAGAAAACCATGAATGGCGCAGAAAGGAAAGGTAACGGGATGAGATATTCGGGCTTCGAATGAGAGCCCGAGTTCCAGGAGGACCTTTGAAGGAAATCTTCCTTTGGGTTTGGCGTTTCCTGCCACCTTGTAGCATCTCAGCCTGGCTGGGGTACCCCGAGGTCTTCAGCCTTCTCCTCCTCTGCGCCCTGGGGGCAGCCAGCTAGGGCCGAGTCCCTCTCCATGGGGGGTGTCACCCAGATGCCCCTGCCAGGGCACCCAGGGAGAGGGACTGCAGCTGCCTCTCAAAGGCCGCTCAGGCTTGTGAGGGCATGATGTGGGTGGACAGGACTGACTCGGGGCATTCGAGACGAGCCCAAATGCAAACAGACACGCTGACTTCTCTCCATAGCCGCTCCAGGCTCCATCTCTCAACAGCATCACCAGGGAGTCAGGACTTGGCATCTCAGACACAGCATCCAGCACTTACTTAACGCCTGGGGAGCTGGGGCAAAATGCCATCCCAGGCACCACTGGAGTGTCCCCAGGGGGAGCTTGCAGGGCCTGGCAAAGTACTCATGAAGGGACCTCTATTAGATGTTGGAAGGAAAACAAGTTCCTGACCAGAATATTTAGAAATTAGAAACCAGGCCTGTTGAAAACATGCACACACAAACCTGAAAACTCGTAACACCCAAAGAGAGTGACATTCAAATTCGCGATAAGTCAGTGAGTGGCAAAAACAATCCTGGAAGTGGGAAAGACCCAGACGATGCCTGTTCTGGTGATTCCCAGATGTGCTCCCACAAACTGCCTGTGTTGGAATCACAAACGGAGCTTAGCAACAATGACTGATTTTAGGATCACCAATGCTCAGAAATGTGTGCTTTTATCAAAGTGCCCAAATGCTTCTGATGACAACCAGGTTTAGAAACCACTTTGATCCACTGCTCTTGCAACTTTCCTGTGGACACGAATCCCCTAGTGACCTTGTTCACACGCAGACTTGTTTCAGGAGGTCCGGTGTGTGGCCTGAAACCCTGCATTGCTAATGGTGCTGTTGGTCTTATGACCGTGTTCTAAGTAGTAAGAGATCTCTTTGCAACCTCCCCTCTATTGAAACTGGTGGAATACATCTGAGGGCTAGAACACAGGTTCTTCCGTCTTGGTACAGAAAGAATTCAGTGAGAAGCGGAGTGACAGGTAAGGGAAGAGGTTATTAGTCTAGGAGAAGCCGGCAGGCAAGAGTTCCGCCCGCGGAACGTCGTGTGCTAAGCTTTGTTTTTTATGTTTGGCTGCCCCGGCTCTTTCTGTGGCACACAGGCTTCTCTAGTTGTGGCTCACAGGCTCAGTAGTTGTGGCAGGAGGGCTTAGCCGCCCCTAGGCATGTGGAATCTTAGTTTCTTGATGGGAGAGCAAACCTGCGTCCCTGGATGGAACCCATGCCCCCTGCATCGGAAGGCAGATTCTTAACCACTGGACCACCAGGACAGCCCCGGGCTGCAGTTTTATAATCAGAGGGAAAGTGGGAGGGAGAAGGCCACCTTCTGCCTCATCCCTGTGTAGACATCACACTTCCATCATCAGTTCCTCCTCCATGTCGGACGTGGGAGTTTTCTTGTCCCCACAGAGTCAAAACGGGACTGTCGTGATGCAACGGAAATGAGCTGAAAGGCAGTAACATATACTAAGACCTCAAATCATTTCAGGCCTCCCTTGGAGCTCAGCTGGTAAAGAATCCGCCTGCAATGCAAGAGACCCTGGTTCAATTCCTGGGTCGGGAAGATCCGCTGGAGAAGGGATAGTCTAACCCACTCTGGTATTCTTGGGATTCCCTTGTGGCTCAGCTGGTAAAGCATCCTCCCGCAATGCAGCAGACCTGGGTTTGATCCTGGGGTTGGGAAGATACCCTGGAGAAGGGAAAGGCTACCCACTGCAGTATTCTGGCCTGGAGAAGTACATGGACTGTATAGTCTGTGGGGTCACAAAGAGTTGGACACGACTGAACGACTTTCACTTCAGTACAACGCACCTTTCCTTGTATTTCCTTTTCTGTGTGCACAGAGGAGCTTGTCGTAGGAACCCTGGGCTCACTGATCTCGCTGGGCAGGATGAGGGTCTCGTTTCACCATTGTTATGTTGCTTTGGTGCCTATTTCATGCCTCTGTTGCATGTTTGGTTGCTAAGCAAGCCTGCTTGGTTTGGTTGCTAAGCAAGCCTGCTTTCCTGAGTGATCATTCATTTACAGGGTCTCCCATATTTGGCCATCTACTTACCATTCCCTAGCGGGATGAACTATTTAACCACCTACTTTAGCCCTTTTCTCTGTCCCAGAAAAACTGAGTTCCAGGCATAGGGGGAGGCCAAGAGGGGAACCACTGAGTTAGGGGGAAAAAATGAAGTGGGTAGGGAGAAGGCAGTGGCAACCCACACCAGTACTCTTGCCTGGAAAATCCCGTGGACAGAGGAGCCTGGTGGGCTGTAGTCCCTGGGGTCGCTGTGAGTCGGGCACGACTGAATGACTTCACTTTCACTTTTCACTTTTCTGCATTGAAGAAGGAAATGGCAATCCACTCCAGTGTTCTTGCCTGGAGAATCCCAGGGACGGGGGAGCCTGGTGGGCTGCCATCTATGGGGTCGCACAGAGTTGGTCACGAATGAAGCGACTTAGCAGCAGCAGGGATGAAGCAGAGGGAGGCTGGAAGCCCGCTGGGCAAAAATGATGAGAGAGTGGCCCTTGAGCCAGCAGAACACCTCCACTGGGAGATTTTCTTACCAGACAACACTCTTGGGACTTGTTGCCTAATGATGGTTGCAGGCATACGATGGAGAATATTCAGAACCGTGACAGGTGGGGCTCAAGAAAGGAGAAAGCCTCTTGCAGGAACATCTTTCCCAATGTCTGAGAGCTGGCAGGGCTGGACTGCAGCTGCCCCCACCTTGGCAAGATCAGCTTCACTTATTCCAGAAAGCTCATCCAGCACCCACACCTCCCCCCCCTCCATACAAGCATGCGTGTGTGTGCGCACACACACACAGCTGGGCTTCACAAAAGTGGCAGCACAAGTGAGTCCCCTGTCCTGAGGGCTTTACCCCTGGGCTCAGCTTCTGTTCAGCGCTGGTTGTAGCCCTGACTTCTCTGCACCTCTTCCGCCTCTAGGCTTCTCCCTTGGCCTTCCTGGAGGGCCCACAAACTTGGCCCTTCTAGCCCTTGTGCAAGCCTGGAGGCGCAAGCAAATGAAGACTCCCTGGGGCAGCCCTTGCCCAGGAGGAATGAGAGCTGGTAAAGAAATTGCCCTCTCCTGGGCCTCCAGTGGGCACTGCAAGGCACCCTCAGTTGCCCCCCACCACCCCGTGTGACCAGCTGAATAATGCAAGCTTCCAACGGCTCTCACTCCTTCCCTGTCCTCCATCTCTGTGTTCCTGTTCCCTTTGGTCACTTCCTAAAATAAACTACCTGAATGGAAGCCATCCAGGCTATGCTTTTGAGGAAAACCACACTCACACGTGCCTTCAGCAGTAGCAACTAAATCCTGCTGAGCAAGGGAGTAGAAGGCTGGAGGCTGCAGAGAGGGCCCAGAGTGACCCAGGACGTTCGAGGTGCTCCCTGAAACCAGCACCCCTGCCTGAGGCTCATGCCACTGTGCAGGGGTGTTCTGAGAACAAATTATATCTTGTTCAAAAAATAAAGTCCTCTGTGAGATATGGTGAACAAGAGCAAAGAAGCTGAAAGAAATGAGGCTTGTTTAGCCTGGAGAAGAGAAAGCAAATAGCTGACTTCTTAAAAATTAAGGGCTGGCTTTCTTGGTGGCTCAGATGGTAAAGAATCTGCCTGCAATGTGTGAGACCCAGGTTCAATCCCTGGGTGGGGAGTATCCCCTGGAGAAGGAAATGGCTACCCACTCCAGTATTCATTTTTGCCTAAAGAATTCCATGGACAGAGAAGCCTGGAGAGCTACAGTCCATGGGATCATAATGAATTGAACACAACTGAGAGGCTAACATACATACTCCCAGTTTTTAGGTGACAGAAGCAAAGAGGAGGGAAGACAGGCTGAAATGGGGGCTTAGGGGGCAGTCCACCCATCAGCACGTGGCCAGTGGAGAAACGGCATCTCCGAGTGAAGTAATAAGCTGCCCGTCATTGAAGGCCCTCAGCCCACGGTGGGGGACACACCTACTGGGGATGATATGGAGGGCATTCATCTTTCAGATGAGAGCGTTTAAAGTTGTTTCCTCTCTGTGCTGTGTTGTGCTTAGTCGCTTAGTTGTGTCCGACTCTTTGTGACCCCAAAGACTACAGCCCGCCACGCTCCTCTGTCCATGGAGATTCTCCAGGGAAGAATACTGGAGTGGGTAGCCTATCCCTTCTCCAGGGCATCTTCCCAGCCCAGGAATTGAACAGGGGTCTCCTGCTTTGCAGGCGGATTCTTTACCAGCTGAGTCACCAGGGAAGCCTCGTTTCTTCTCTAGTCCCCTCTTTAAAAAGCACCAACTTTTCAAACTAGATCTTGGGAATAGGGGGTCTACCCCAAACGAGGGGATATTAATTGATATTACCTCATAAACTCCCCCAGTCCGACAACACACACACACACACACACGCGCGCGCACACACACACACGCGCGCACACACACGCGCGCGCGCACACACTCACTCACACACACACACACACACACACACACACACACGCACACACACACACACACACACACACACACACACGACTGAATTGTTTTAGTTCTGGTGTTTTCCCAGAGCAGACCTTTTTCTCCTGAGGTCTTGGCGCCACCTAGTGGCTCATTCGTCCACTACAACATACATTGGCGATAAAATGTATTGTAGCTGAACCCTCTTTGATTCAGGCATCAATTCAATAAAAATATATTAAATACAAGATGTGGATGAGGGACTGTGCTAGAATCTGAGGTGCAACAGTTAGCGAAGAAGACGTGGGCTCTCCTTCATGAGGCTCACAGCCTAATGGCATAGACAGCAAACGAGTAAACAGCAAAACGCATCGTTGTACATTATCACCAATGTACATCGGAATGTCATTGGAAAATGAATCCACTGCGTGATCGAAAATCACCCAGGCAGGAGGAGGCCTCCCTGAGAAACCTTCCGAGCTTGGGAGGATGGGGTGAGCGGGTTCGGGGTTCAGGGAGCGTGGGGGAGGAGTGAGAACATCCCAAGGAGACAGCGCAGCGCATGCCAGGTGGCCTCGCCAGCCCGGCTCCTCAAGGATCCCACGGGTCAGTGTCTTCACTGCGAAGTGAGGAGGTCGAGGCGGGGTGCGATGAGGCCGGGGAGAGGACCGAGGAGCGGTCTCCGTGTATAAACCCTTCCCTCCTCGTAAGCACGCAGGTGCTTAGGGTGGGTTCTTCCGGAACAGTACCTGGTTGACTTTTAATTCTTAAAAAAGGACTTCCCTGGTGGTCCAGTTTGATTGCGGTTCGATCCTTGGTCGGGGACTTAAGATTTATGCTCCGAGTCAGCTAAGCCCCCTTGCCTCAACAAGAGAAGTCTGTGCACCTCATCGGAGACCCAGCACAGCCCCCAAAAATAAAGAAGGGAAACAGGAAACGCCACCATGTGAACTTGGCCATTTGCCCCAGTGCAGCAGGACAGTTTCCAGGGCCATCAGGGACAGGGGCACACGCCGCTCAAGACAACTTACGTCCATCTGCTCCAACCCTGTGTGACAAGCTGAGCAGCTTCTGAGTCCCTGGATAACTGCACTGAACGACATATCAAACTCTAGGGCACGGGTCTCAGCCCTGGCTGCAAGTCACCTGGAGCTTCTGAGAATCCCAAAGTCAGACCGCACCCCCGACTCGGGAAGTTGGCAGGCCTGCGAGTGGGTGCAGGCTCTAGAGTCTCGAAAGCCCTGGGTGATTTCAATGCTCAGCCAAGGCTGAGGACAAATGATCTCCCCAAGGGAAAACAAAAAACAAAAAAACACAAAGAAAAATGACTCCCAAGTAGCGAAAGTGGAAGTCACTCAGTTGTGTTCGACTCTTTGCAACTCTTCGCCTGCCAGGATCCTCTGTCCATGGATTTCTCCAGGCCAGAATACTGGAGTGGGTAGCTAGTCCCTTCTCCAGGGGACCTTCCCGACCCAGGGATCAAACCCAGGTCTCCTGCATTGCAGGTGGATTCCTTACCAGCTGAGCCACCAAGAAAACCCAAGAATACTGGGGTAGGTAGCCTATCCCTTCTCCAGGAGATCTTCCCAACCCAGGATTTCAACTGGGGTTTCCTGTACTGCAGGCAGATTCTTTACCAGCAGAGCTCCCAGGGAAGCCCCCCAAGTAGTGAAGGTTATATTGATACAAGCAAGCAGGCTGTTTTCTTCCTTGAAAGGAAGCCTCCTCCCCAGGAAGAAGCCCCCTCTCTGGGACCCCAGCCCTCGCCAGTGGGCTCGGCTTCAGCTCCCACTTGGGTGTTTCACAGGCTCCCACCTGGCTGTTTCACAGGCAGACAGACCTGTGAGCTGGGCCAGTTACAGGCAGGAGAGTTGTAAGGCTTGGTTAGCTGAGCAAAGGCTGGTGTGTGCGAGGCGCAGAAAGCTGAACTCTGGGGCGGTGGGAGTTTGCTTCGAAGTAAGAGTTTTGGAGAAGGCAATGGCACCCCACTCCAGTACTCTTGCCTGGAAAATTCCATGGACAGAGGAGCCTGGTAGGCTGCAGTCCATGGGGTCGCGAAGAGTCGGACACAACTGAGCGACTTCCCTTTCACTTTTCATTTTCATGCATTGGAGAAGGAAGTGGCAACCCACTCCAGTGTTCTTGCCTGGAGAATCCCAGAGACGGGGGAATCTGGTGGGCTGCGGTCTATGGGGTCACACAGAGTCAGACATGACTGACGCAACTTAGCAGCAGCAGCAAAAGTTTTATTTGCAGGGCAGCCAAGCAAGGGGGTGGAAATCAAGCCTCAGACCCACTCCCACGCGGGCTGTGTTCCACATTAGGGCTGTTTTCAAAGGGGAAGAACAAAGAGGCTAGGATTAGTCATTTCTTTCAATGTTTCTCAATTGCAGCCTCAGGGTGTTTCTGGTTTACATTCTCTACCCAGGTGGCCCATGGCTAGGGGGCCTGTGAGCTCATCTTGACCGGGCAGACACAGCTGGAGAGTTTGTATTTTAATGACGTTATCCATTATGTTATCAACGCAGCAATTGTAGTCATAACAACCTCAGTCATCTGACCGGTTGCTTAGTGTTCAGGACTGAGGTCAGAAGGGTCAAGAAAGGGATTGAGGGGACTTCTCTGGTGGTCCAGTGTTTAAGAATCCACCTTCCAATGCAGGGGACAAGGGTTCGGTCCCTGGTCTGAGAAGAGCCCACATTCCCATGCACTGAATGAAAGACCCAGTGTAGCCAAAAGAAGAAATAAAGAGAGATTGAAGTCGGAAGAGGCAAGCAAGGGAACAAAGTCTAGGGAAAGGAGATTACCCACACGCTTGGTAAGGGAACTGGGTTTTAGGCTGCCCTGTTGCCACAGCCCGGTTACCCAGCCTACAGACCCGTCGCTTCCTCAAGGAGCAGGGCCTCCAGACTCCTGAAGCCAAAGGCTCAACCCAAGTCACATATCAAAATGGCCTGGGAGCTCGGAATGCAGGAGACAACAGACAGAACAGGCTCCGTCTTGGGCTGGACTGTGGACTTTGAAGCATGTGCCCAGTATTTATGGAAACGACACACCAACTGGAAACCCAGACCCCTCCCGCCACCTCCCATGCAAGAGCCCCAGGGCTCGTATCTAGACACTCCGTCACCTAAAAGAATACACTGATTATCTGTGTAACCAAACAGAATCATAAATTCTACTATGCTTATTGGGTTATGACCACAGTGAGAGGTTGGACATGCCCGGACATGCACGGACATGTTCAGGCGGCTGAGACAAAAAGCCCCAGAAGCCCGCCCTCTGCCCAAACAGGAACTGGGGGCGGACTAGCAGCCCGGACACTGAGCCCATGACCTGGCCCAATCAAAGACTGACAAAACCCATCTGCACCAATCAGCAGCGCGCCAGCCCCGGCT
>SJYW01000589.1:460729-522807 GCA_006410735.1 Raphicerus campestris | reverse complement strand
CCCCACCCCCTCGCCTCCATTCCTTGCAGACTCCCTTTGTTCCCTTGCCCGCTTGTCCCCAGGAGTTCTGCCCGAGAGCGACTGCCCAATAGTTTTCCATCGACAGTCCTTAGAGGGGGTTTTTTCTTCCCGCGGCGTTTCTTACACACAGGCCTATTGATAATTGTCCACTGTTAACTACCTAGGCTTAAGGCAGACGAATCACGGGTCTAAGGCCTATGAATCATGAGTTAACTTTTATCGTATCTTTCTTCTCCTTTGTTCAGACTAGTTTCAGAGAAGTTGGGGAGGAGGGTTTGAACATGTATACTTAGGGTATATAAGGTTTTCACAAAAACTGCTCAAGGCCCTTAGCTAAGAGGAGACTCTGCCTTGGGCCCGCTGATGTAATAAACTGCACTCCACTGTCTGCATTGTCCTTCTGAATGAGTTTGTTTCCTGGAACGTGTGGCTACAACAGTCAGAAACACTGAGGCTTGGGCCCAACCCATGACTGCTTTCCAGGCGAGGTTTGGGTTATCAGGTGGTTCAGACATGCTGCGGGGAATCAAAGCCACTCTTGTCAAAGAGGAGACAAGGCCCGGGCCTCTGCGTCCTGGGAATCAAAGCCACTGTTGTCAAAGAGGAGACAAGGCCCGGGCCTCTGCGTCCTGGGGCCACCAGCTTTGCTGTGTGACTGGGGAGCTGCGGCTACAGTGGGCAACCCCAGTGGCTGCCTTTGTTCCCTCCTATCATAGGCCAAGCAGTGCACCCCCGGCCTCAGACTGGCTGCCACAGGCTTCAGAAGGGGTGAGACAACCGTGGAGTCCATCCGGCCATCCGCTGCCCGCCTCACTTCCCACTGGCCGGGCAGAAGGAACTCAGCTTGGGCATGTGGCAGCCAAGACAGCAACGTGACACTGAGGCCACGATGGCCAGCTCCTACGGACTTCCAGGAAAAGGAGGATGAACTTCAGAGTTCCCGATAATCAAGCCCCACAAGGAAATGGTTTCTAATTGTGCTGCTGGAGAAGACTCTTGAGAGTCCCTTGGACAGCAAGATCCAACCAGTCCATCCGAAAGGAAATCAACCCTGAATATTCACTGGAAGGACTGATGCTGAAGCTCTAATACTTTGGCCACCTGATGTGAAGAACCCATTCATTGGAAAAGACCCTGATGCTGGGAAAGATTGAGGGCAGGAGGAGAAAGCGATGACAGAGGATGAGATGGTTGGATGGCATCACCAACTCAATGGACATGAGTTTGAGCAAACACCAAGAGACGGTGAAGGACAGGGAACCTGGAGTGCTGCAGTCCATGGGGTCTCAAAGAGTTGAACACAACAAGGTAAGGAAATGGCAACACACACTTAAGGGGCACACACGCTGCGTGGGCTTTATGTATCATATGTTGCTGACGATATTTTCCTTAAAGGAAAGCTACGGACACACATCTCAAAGCTTAGAAGTGAATTTGCATGCTTAGTCACTCAGTCATGTCTAACTCTTTGCGATCCCATGGACTGCAGCACTCCAAGCTCTTTTGCCCACAGGATTTTTCAGGCAAGAGTACTGGAGTGGGTTGCCATGTCCTCCTCCCAAGGATCTTTCCAACCCAGGGATCGAACAGAGTCTCTTAGGCCTCCGGTATTGGGAGGCAGACTCTTTACCAGTGGTGTCACCTGGAAAGTCCATACAGCACGTCTTTCCCTAAATGTATGTAGCCATGAAACACTTTTTTCCCAGGAAACATCTCCAGGGACCAGTGCTCCCAGGAGTATATTTTGGGAATTGCTAGTCTGTCCTCTCAGCGCATAGTTCTTTGCCACCAGCAAGCAGAGCAATTAATTGTCCCTTGTGATGAGGGCAGGGCAGCAGCGCCCATGAGATGTGCTGTATAGAGTGAGATTTGGTGACGCAGCTCGCTCAGAATTGTCATCAAGCGAGTGAAGCCACAGAAAGAGTGGCTTAGAGCCTAGAAAACAAATGAGGACTAGCTCAATAAATACGAATAACTGAGCATCAGGTTATTATATTTTAACGTATTCTGCTTACAGCCACCACTAAGCTATACTGTCTTTTTCAGTCTCATTTGGATGGGGCACAAATACATTCAGAGGCAGGGTGAGAGGGGAAACAACAGATGTTCCATCATCGGCTACAATATCCCCTCCTTAGAGAATCACAATGTACCTATCATATGGAAGATTCTAGAATTCCTTTAAAAAGAAGTGCTGAACTGTATTTAACCCAGAGTTTCCAAAATCACTCAGTCCTTGGACTCTTCCTGAGGTCATAGAGCATGTTCTGAGAACTGCTCCTCTATGGCTGTGAAACTCTGCAAAGACAAAGAGCACAGAAACATTAAGTAACTTCCGGAAACACGTGTTGGTCAACAACACAGAGGATGAAGAGCCACGAAACCACAGACCCCACTCTAATTCCATCTTGACACGTTCGCCGAAAACCAAACCACCGAAGCAGCAATACATTTCCCACGATGTCCCTCTTTACGGTGTGAAGTGGCGGGTCTGCTGATTACAGCACGGGAGTGAATGGGGTGCACGGGGATCCACTGGCCAGGCACCGAGAGCAGATGCTTCCAGGCTCTCCCTCTTTGAAAGTGAAAGTCGGATGTGAAGGCGATCTGGTTGCAACACCTGTCACCCCATTGATCGCCAGGGTTGATTCGGCTGATCTGGCTGGCTAGGCAGGTGTCCCCTTCCTCCCTTACTGCTCCATGAAAAAAAAAAAGAAAGTGAAAGTCGCTCAGTTGTGTCCTGAGCGACTTGTGACTTCACGGACTGTAGCCCACCAGGCACCTCTGTCTGTGGGATTCTCCAGACAAGAATACTGGAGTGGGTTGCTGTGCCCTCCTCCAGGGGATCTTCCCAGCCCAGGGATTGAACTCAGGTCTCCCACATTGTAGGTGTATTCTTTACCATGTGCGCTACCCAGCAAGCCCTCTTTTCCTCTTTGGTAACAATCAAATCATTAAACAACAGTCATTGTCGCTTATCACATGACTACATGATTTTTCAAATAGACTTGACAGCCCTTCAGTTCAGTTCAGTTCAGTAGCTCAGTCGTGTCCAACTCTTTGCGACCCCATGAATCGCAGCGTGCCAGGCCTCCCTGTCCATCACCAACTCCCGGAGTTCACTCAAACTCACGTCCATTGAGTCGATGATGCCATCCAGCCATCTCATCCTCTGTCGTTCCCTTCTCCTCCTGCCCCAATCCCTCCCAGCATCAGAGTCTTTTCCAATGAGTCAACTCTTCGCATGAGGTGGCCAAAGTACTGGAGTTTCAGCCTCAGCATCAGTCTTTCCAATGAACACCCAAGACTGGTCTCCTTTAGGATGGACTGGTTGGATCTCCTTGCAGGGACTCGCAAGTCTTCTCCAACACCACAGTTCAAAAGCATCAATTCTTCAGCGCTCGGCTTTCTTCACAGTCCAACTCTCACATCCATACATGATCACTGGAAAAACCACAGCCTTGACTAGATGGACCTTTGTTGGCAAAGTAATATCTCTGCTTTTGAATATGCTATCTAGGTTGGTCGTTATTTTCCTTCCAAGGAGTAAGCATCTTTTAATTTCATGGTTGCAATCACCATCTGCAGTGATTTTGGAGCCCCTAAAAATAAAGTCTGACACTGTTTCCACTGTTTCCCCATCTATTTCCCATGAAGTGATGGGACCGGATGCCATGATCTTCGTTTTCTGAATGTTGAGCTTTAAGCTAACTTTTTCACTCTCCTCTTTCACTTTCATCAAGAGGCTTTTTAGTTCCTCTTCACTTTCCGCCATAAGGGTGGTATCATAGTTCCTGATTTAAAAAAAAAAAAAGGATGCAAGAAGACAACCAGAGTTTCTAATTATTTTCAGCCAGAATTACACAAGCCAAGAAAGCAAAATACAAAAGCTTTCGGCTCTATATGCCAAATAATTTTAAAGTATCACAGCGAGGACGGGGAAAGATGGAAATCAACGAGATTACTGGAATGATGTAAACACTTCATCTATTTGCATAAATACATAAGTTTCTTTATTCTCGTTTCCAAGGAACTTCTCATGGTGTCTTGAAGGTGGGGCAAGGGGAGGGGAACAACTCTCTGGTTGGTTGTGAGACTTGGCAAACACAGTTCTCTGTGCCGTGATGTGAACCAACGTTCACACCTCAACTGTGATTCTCGCAAATCGATACTGCAGGGAGGCAGGCGGCCTCAGCAACACGAGGCCCCTGTCCAGCCCTGGCTGCCTGGACAGCATGTCCAGCAAGCCCGTCAGGCTAACAAACCCCAGGGCTTCCCCACAGCCCACGGCCATGGAAAAATCTCCCTGTGTGACAAAGCCAAGGAGAACTCTGGAGCAGTGAGAAGTCACAATGGGGAGGGGGCCTGACCACAGGCCCGGGGTCAGGGGCTGGGGCCCGGCTGCAGGGCCGCCCTCTGCCAGGCCCTCAGACGTGGCACGCCCTCGGTTCAGCCTCTTCTCTAGCTTCTTCTTCTCCTTCTGTTCCCGGATCTGGCTCTTGAATGGGTCGCTGTGCTTGGGCTCCTGGGGCCCACGGTACAGCCGATCGCGGCCGAGCTGCAGGAGATCCTCCTCAGCTGGGACGCAGATCAGGGTGTGCGGGCCAGGGCTGCCCTTCCCCAGCAGGGCCAGCCTGACCCACACCAGGGCCCTGGGGAAGGCGTCCAGCACTGCCGGGCAGGCCTCTCCGGTTAGTCCTTGCTGCCCTCTGCTGGCGCGCTGGGTCGCCTGACGGCCTCCAGGCCTGGGCCTGCACCAGGCTGACAGCTGCCTCAGTAATCTTCTACTCCTGAATGAAGGGGGAAACAAACTTTATGAAGATATTTTGTTCATGGAGAAAATAAGCAACCAGGAGGCTGGGCATTGCTAGAGTTCATTTGCTTTTTGTTTAATACTCAATGTGGGAAAAGGATCAAAGTTTCAATTTAAAAAAAATTAAAACTACACATTTTTACATTTTTTTTAAACTATCTGTTTCAGGTGTCTGCTATTTGAGACTGAAGGACTAAAAGTTTAAAGCTGAAGGCAGATAAAATAAGATGGTGGCGTAGAATCTACCGCTGTATTCACAGTGGGAGGGTTAAAAAGTAACTGATAATTTTGATGGAAAAAGCCTAAGGGAAGGACATTTGTATGAAAAGTCAGCAGGAAAGATACGAAATTACAAGGTATTATACAGAAAAATAAGTTTAAAGAGAAGGGATGGTATGCTTTTAAAATCAGAGCACAGAACAAAGGGTAAGTGATAAGCAGAATCCAACAGCCCACAGCAATACCATGAGCACACATTCCACACAGTCCCCTCAGTGATACAACAGTATCACGATGAACGGCGGCCACAAACGCAGGTTACTGAAAACCAAGGAGAGGAAATCTAATTCAGCGATTTAAAGAAAGCTTGCAGGGGTTCTTGATTCCTTAAGACTATAACCGTGAAGGTACTGCTCTGTGAGCAAAGACTAAATAAAGTAGGTCATAAATGGCCTTGGTTTAGGTCTACTGAGGCGGTATTTTAAATCATTGAGCTACATCATGCCCCAAATCAAGTGTGTATGACTTCAGGCTTTTCCCCGGGCCCTTAAGGATCCGCTGACTTTCCCTGCTAGAAGATCTGTAAATTCACTTGGCCTTTGTGCAAAGGCACCATGATAACTTCTACATCCTGTGGCCAGGGTCAGTATCAGAAAACAGACACTCCAAAAAAGGCATCAGGACGTCCTGTGCACTTACCTGAGAACGCAAAGGGGGCTGCTGGTGGCATCCGGCCTGGCCGCCTCCTCGGTCCCCACCCCGGCTGGACAATTTGTGTCCATGACCCCCTCGGGCTCACTGGAGTCACGCAGGGGTGTGCCCTGGCCGTCAGACAGCTGAGCAGTCCTCCCAGGCTCGGGAACACGAGGCACCCCATCTCTGCTCGAGCCACTCTCCCCACCACTTGGAGAGGAAGCTGCAGGCGATTCCTCTGGAGCCTGGACTCTTGACTCCCAGTCTCGAGTTAACTGCTCCCAGGGACAGTAAAAAGGTGCCAGGGTGCCAAGCTTAACGTAGTTGGGCCGTTTTGCAGGAGGACGTCTAATGGGAATCAGAGAGGAAAACCAATTTTGAACAATTTAGGAGGGACAATCAAAAGAACCATGGCCACTGAACTCCATCTCTATTTAAAAAACAAACCTACAGGGACTTCCCTGGCGGCCCAGTGGTTAAGAAGCTACCTGCTGATGCAGGGCACACAGGTTCAGTCCCTGGTCCCAGAAGATTATCAAAGAGCACACCCAGAGCCCATGCTCCAAAACAAGAGAAGCCACCACGATGAGAAGCCTGCACACCACAGCAAGCGGTAGCCCCCGCTCGCCACAGCTGGAGAAAGCCCGGTGCACCCAGACTAAACTAGTTAATCCATTAAGACCCCAAAATAAACAAAATAACAAACATACAAAAAAGTTTTTATTTTTATTTTAAATGATAACCAATTCTCCTGGCTGAGCTTTTTTTTTATTGTTTGGTTTTTACTATAATAGATAATGTACCCACAAAGTCACCCCATGGGCACCCTCCACAGAGCACCCCTCCTGAAGGACTGCAGGTAAGCTGTGCTCCTGTAGCTGGGCAGTGACGTCCCTACACCCTCAACAGGGTTTGAAGTTTCCAAGGCGCAAGATGGGGGATGGTGAAGTTTCTCTCACCCCTGACCTCTGGTGACCCCACTATCCTCCACAGAGGCACTGTCAGCATCGGTTTCTCACATATCCTTCTACCGACATTCTTTGAACATACAAGCCGATAATGTACATATTTCTTTCTGTTTTTACCCATCTTGCACAAATAGTAGCAGACAGATCCTACACTCTTTGCTTAACCTTATTCATTTAACAAAATATCCAGGAGATCACCTTATATTAGCACATCTAGACACCCTCACTCTTCTGCACGAGGCTCATGGCCTCAGTTATCTAGATAGACAGGGCATTATCTCCTGCAGGACATTTTGGTTATTTTCAAGCTTTTGCTTCCACAAACGCTGCTGCCATGAACGACCTTGAACACATTGCACAAGGACAAGTATGTTCACAGGATCAAGTCCCAGGAGTGGAAGTGCTAAGGCAGCGAGTATTATTAGCACTTGCAATTTTGACGATTATCTCCAAACTGCCCTCCATATGAGTGACACCAGCTGACCTTTCCAGCAACAGGTAAGTGAGGGTGAACCTTCAGAGAGCCACAGACAAGTGGGAACCAGGGCCTGCTCTGGTATGTAACGACCCCAAGAGGTAGGGAGTGGCCTGGCTATGGGTCCTTCTGGGCGGGGCCACTCTGTGAGAACCTGCGTCTTCAGACTGACGGTCTCCTCGGGGACAGGCCCAGACCATCCTTCCTGACTTGGCTTCTTACTATGTGCTGCATTCTAAGATCCCAAATGCAAATGANTCCATTCCTTGCAGACTCCCTTTGTTCCCTTGCCCGCTTGTCCCCAGGAGTTCTGCCCGAGAGCGACTGCCCAATAGTTTTCCATCGACAGTCCTTAGAGGGGGTTTTTTCTTCCCGCGGCGTTTCTTACACACAGGCCTATTGATAATTGTCCACTGTTAACTACCTAGGCTTAAGGCAGACGAATCACGGGTCTAAGGCCTATGAATCATGAGTTAACTTTTATCGTATCTTTCTTCTCCTTTGTTCAGACTAGTTTCAGAGAAGTTGGGGAGGAGGGTTTGAACATGTATACTTAGGGTATATAAGGTTTTCACAAAAACTGCTCAAGGCCCTTAGCTAAGAGGAGACTCTGCCTTGGGCCCGCTGATGTAATAAACTGCACTCCACTGTCTGCATTGTCCTTCTGAATGAGTTTGTTTCCTGGAACGTGTGGCTACAACAGTCAGAAACACTGAGGCTTGGGCCCAACCCATGACTGCTTTCCAGGCGAGGTTTGGGTTATCAGGTGGTTCAGACATGCTGCGGGGAATCAAAGCCACTCTTGTCAAAGAGGAGACAAGGCCCGGGCCTCTGCGTCCTGGGAATCAAAGCCACTGTTGTCAAAGAGGAGACAAGGCCCGGGCCTCTGCGTCCTGGGGCCACCAGCTTTGCTGTGTGACTGGGGAGCTGCGGCTACAGTGGGCAACCCCAGTGGCTGCCTTTGTTCCCTCCTATCATAGGCCAAGCAGTGCACCCCCGGCCTCAGACTGGCTGCCACAGGCTTCAGAAGGGGTGAGACAACCGTGGAGTCCATCCGGCCATCCGCTGCCCGCCTCACTTCCCACTGGCCGGGCAGAAGGAACTCAGCTTGGGCATGTGGCAGCCAAGACAGCAACGTGACACTGAGGCCACGATGGCCAGCTCCTACGGACTTCCAGGAAAAGGAGGATGAACTTCAGAGTTCCCGATAATCAAGCCCCACAAGGAAATGGTTTCTAATTGTGCTGCTGGAGAAGACTCTTGAGAGTCCCTTGGACAGCAAGATCCAACCAGTCCATCCGAAAGGAAATCAACCCTGAATATTCACTGGAAGGACTGATGCTGAAGCTCTAATACTTTGGCCACCTGATGTGAAGAACCCATTCATTGGAAAAGACCCTGATGCTGGGAAAGATTGAGGGCAGGAGGAGAAAGCGATGACAGAGGATGAGATGGTTGGATGGCATCACCAACTCAATGGACATGAGTTTGAGCAAACACCAAGAGACGGTGAAGGACAGGGAACCTGGAGTGCTGCAGTCCATGGGGTCTCAAAGAGTTGAACACAACAAGGTAAGGAAATGGCAACACACACTTAAGGGGCACACACGCTGCGTGGGCTTTATGTATCATATGTTGCTGACGATATTTTCCTTAAAGGAAAGCTACGGACACACATCTCAAAGCTTAGAAGTGAATTTGCATGCTTAGTCACTCAGTCATGTCTAACTCTTTGCGATCCCATGGACTGCAGCACTCCAAGCTCTTTTGCCCACAGGATTTTTCAGGCAAGAGTACTGGAGTGGGTTGCCATGTCCTCCTCCCAAGGATCTTTCCAACCCAGGGATCGAACAGAGTCTCTTAGGCCTCCGGTATTGGGAGGCAGACTCTTTACCAGTGGTGTCACCTGGAAAGTCCATACAGCACGTCTTTCCCTAAATGTATGTAGCCATGAAACACTTTTTTCCCAGGAAACATCTCCAGGGACCAGTGCTCCCAGGAGTATATTTTGGGAATTGCTAGTCTGTCCTCTCAGCGCATAGTTCTTTGCCACCAGCAAGCAGAGCAATTAATTGTCCCTTGTGATGAGGGCAGGGCAGCAGCGCCCATGAGATGTGCTGTATAGAGTGAGATTTGGTGACGCAGCTCGCTCAGAATTGTCATCAAGCGAGTGAAGCCACAGAAAGAGTGGCTTAGAGCCTAGAAAACAAATGAGGACTAGCTCAATAAATACGAATAACTGAGCATCAGGTTATTATATTTTAACGTATTCTGCTTACAGCCACCACTAAGCTATACTGTCTTTTTCAGTCTCATTTGGATGGGGCACAAATACATTCAGAGGCAGGGTGAGAGGGGAAACAACAGATGTTCCATCATCGGCTACAATATCCCCTCCTTAGAGAATCACAATGTACCTATCATATGGAAGATTCTAGAATTCCTTTAAAAAGAAGTGCTGAACTGTATTTAACCCAGAGTTTCCAAAATCACTCAGTCCTTGGACTCTTCCTGAGGTCATAGAGCATGTTCTGAGAACTGCTCCTCTATGGCTGTGAAACTCTGCAAAGACAAAGAGCACAGAAACATTAAGTAACTTCCGGAAACACGTGTTGGTCAACAACACAGAGGATGAAGAGCCACGAAACCACAGACCCCACTCTAATTCCATCTTGACACGTTCGCCGAAAACCAAACCACCGAAGCAGCAATACATTTCCCACGATGTCCCTCTTTACGGTGTGAAGTGGCGGGTCTGCTGATTACAGCACGGGAGTGAATGGGGTGCACGGGGATCCACTGGCCAGGCACCGAGAGCAGATGCTTCCAGGCTCTCCCTCTTTGAAAGTGAAAGTCGGATGTGAAGGCGATCTGGTTGCAACACCTGTCACCCCATTGATCGCCAGGGTTGATTCGGCTGATCTGGCTGGCTAGGCAGGTGTCCCCTTCCTCCCTTACTGCTCCATGAAAAAAAAAAAGAAAGTGAAAGTCGCTCAGTTGTGTCCTGAGCGACTTGTGACTTCACGGACTGTAGCCCACCAGGCACCTCTGTCTGTGGGATTCTCCAGACAAGAATACTGGAGTGGGTTGCTGTGCCCTCCTCCAGGGGATCTTCCCAGCCCAGGGATTGAACTCAGGTCTCCCACATTGTAGGTGTATTCTTTACCATGTGCGCTACCCAGCAAGCCCTCTTTTCCTCTTTGGTAACAATCAAATCATTAAACAACAGTCATTGTCGCTTATCACATGACTACATGATTTTTCAAATAGACTTGACAGCCCTTCAGTTCAGTTCAGTTCAGTAGCTCAGTCGTGTCCAACTCTTTGCGACCCCATGAATCGCAGCGTGCCAGGCCTCCCTGTCCATCACCAACTCCCGGAGTTCACTCAAACTCACGTCCATTGAGTCGATGATGCCATCCAGCCATCTCATCCTCTGTCGTTCCCTTCTCCTCCTGCCCCAATCCCTCCCAGCATCAGAGTCTTTTCCAATGAGTCAACTCTTCGCATGAGGTGGCCAAAGTACTGGAGTTTCAGCCTCAGCATCAGTCTTTCCAATGAACACCCAAGACTGGTCTCCTTTAGGATGGACTGGTTGGATCTCCTTGCAGGGACTCGCAAGTCTTCTCCAACACCACAGTTCAAAAGCATCAATTCTTCAGCGCTCGGCTTTCTTCACAGTCCAACTCTCACATCCATACATGATCACTGGAAAAACCACAGCCTTGACTAGATGGACCTTTGTTGGCAAAGTAATATCTCTGCTTTTGAATATGCTATCTAGGTTGGTCGTTATTTTCCTTCCAAGGAGTAAGCATCTTTTAATTTCATGGTTGCAATCACCATCTGCAGTGATTTTGGAGCCCCTAAAAATAAAGTCTGACACTGTTTCCACTGTTTCCCCATCTATTTCCCATGAAGTGATGGGACCGGATGCCATGATCTTCGTTTTCTGAATGTTGAGCTTTAAGCTAACTTTTTCACTCTCCTCTTTCACTTTCATCAAGAGGCTTTTTAGTTCCTCTTCACTTTCCGCCATAAGGGTGGTATCATAGTTCCTGATTTAAAAAAAAAAAAAGGATGCAAGAAGACAACCAGAGTTTCTAATTATTTTCAGCCAGAATTACACAAGCCAAGAAAGCAAAATACAAAAGCTTTCGGCTCTATATGCCAAATAATTTTAAAGTATCACAGCGAGGACGGGGAAAGATGGAAATCAACGAGATTACTGGAATGATGTAAACACTTCATCTATTTGCATAAATACATAAGTTTCTTTATTCTCGTTTCCAAGGAACTTCTCATGGTGTCTTGAAGGTGGGGCAAGGGGAGGGGAACAACTCTCTGGTTGGTTGTGAGACTTGGCAAACACAGTTCTCTGTGCCGTGATGTGAACCAACGTTCACACCTCAACTGTGATTCTCGCAAATCGATACTGCAGGGAGGCAGGCGGCCTCAGCAACACGAGGCCCCTGTCCAGCCCTGGCTGCCTGGACAGCATGTCCAGCAAGCCCGTCAGGCTAACAAACCCCAGGGCTTCCCCACAGCCCACGGCCATGGAAAAATCTCCCTGTGTGACAAAGCCAAGGAGAACTCTGGAGCAGTGAGAAGTCACAATGGGGAGGGGGCCTGACCACAGGCCCGGGGTCAGGGGCTGGGGCCCGGCTGCAGGGCCGCCCTCTGCCAGGCCCTCAGACGTGGCACGCCCTCGGTTCAGCCTCTTCTCTAGCTTCTTCTTCTCCTTCTGTTCCCGGATCTGGCTCTTGAATGGGTCGCTGTGCTTGGGCTCCTGGGGCCCACGGTACAGCCGATCGCGGCCGAGCTGCAGGAGATCCTCCTCAGCTGGGACGCAGATCAGGGTGTGCGGGCCAGGGCTGCCCTTCCCCAGCAGGGCCAGCCTGACCCACACCAGGGCCCTGGGGAAGGCGTCCAGCACTGCCGGGCAGGCCTCTCCGGTTAGTCCTTGCTGCCCTCTGCTGGCGCGCTGGGTCGCCTGACGGCCTCCAGGCCTGGGCCTGCACCAGGCTGACAGCTGCCTCAGTAATCTTCTACTCCTGAATGAAGGGGGAAACAAACTTTATGAAGATATTTTGTTCATGGAGAAAATAAGCAACCAGGAGGCTGGGCATTGCTAGAGTTCATTTGCTTTTTGTTTAATACTCAATGTGGGAAAAGGATCAAAGTTTCAATTTAAAAAAAATTAAAACTACACATTTTTACATTTTTTTTAAACTATCTGTTTCAGGTGTCTGCTATTTGAGACTGAAGGACTAAAAGTTTAAAGCTGAAGGCAGATAAAATAAGATGGTGGCGTAGAATCTACCGCTGTATTCACAGTGGGAGGGTTAAAAAGTAACTGATAATTTTGATGGAAAAAGCCTAAGGGAAGGACATTTGTATGAAAAGTCAGCAGGAAAGATACGAAATTACAAGGTATTATACAGAAAAATAAGTTTAAAGAGAAGGGATGGTATGCTTTTAAAATCAGAGCACAGAACAAAGGGTAAGTGATAAGCAGAATCCAACAGCCCACAGCAATACCATGAGCACACATTCCACACAGTCCCCTCAGTGATACAACAGTATCACGATGAACGGCGGCCACAAACGCAGGTTACTGAAAACCAAGGAGAGGAAATCTAATTCAGCGATTTAAAGAAAGCTTGCAGGGGTTCTTGATTCCTTAAGACTATAACCGTGAAGGTACTGCTCTGTGAGCAAAGACTAAATAAAGTAGGTCATAAATGGCCTTGGTTTAGGTCTACTGAGGCGGTATTTTAAATCATTGAGCTACATCATGCCCCAAATCAAGTGTGTATGACTTCAGGCTTTTCCCCGGGCCCTTAAGGATCCGCTGACTTTCCCTGCTAGAAGATCTGTAAATTCACTTGGCCTTTGTGCAAAGGCACCATGATAACTTCTACATCCTGTGGCCAGGGTCAGTATCAGAAAACAGACACTCCAAAAAAGGCATCAGGACGTCCTGTGCACTTACCTGAGAACGCAAAGGGGGCTGCTGGTGGCATCCGGCCTGGCCGCCTCCTCGGTCCCCACCCCGGCTGGACAATTTGTGTCCATGACCCCCTCGGGCTCACTGGAGTCACGCAGGGGTGTGCCCTGGCCGTCAGACAGCTGAGCAGTCCTCCCAGGCTCGGGAACACGAGGCACCCCATCTCTGCTCGAGCCACTCTCCCCACCACTTGGAGAGGAAGCTGCAGGCGATTCCTCTGGAGCCTGGACTCTTGACTCCCAGTCTCGAGTTAACTGCTCCCAGGGACAGTAAAAAGGTGCCAGGGTGCCAAGCTTAACGTAGTTGGGCCGTTTTGCAGGAGGACGTCTAATGGGAATCAGAGAGGAAAACCAATTTTGAACAATTTAGGAGGGACAATCAAAAGAACCATGGCCACTGAACTCCATCTCTATTTAAAAAACAAACCTACAGGGACTTCCCTGGCGGCCCAGTGGTTAAGAAGCTACCTGCTGATGCAGGGCACACAGGTTCAGTCCCTGGTCCCAGAAGATTATCAAAGAGCACACCCAGAGCCCATGCTCCAAAACAAGAGAAGCCACCACGATGAGAAGCCTGCACACCACAGCAAGCGGTAGCCCCCGCTCGCCACAGCTGGAGAAAGCCCGGTGCACCCAGACTAAACTAGTTAATCCATTAAGACCCCAAAATAAACAAAATAACAAACATACAAAAAAGTTTTTATTTTTATTTTAAATGATAACCAATTCTCCTGGCTGAGCTTTTTTTTTATTGTTTGGTTTTTACTATAATAGATAATGTACCCACAAAGTCACCCCATGGGCACCCTCCACAGAGCACCCCTCCTGAAGGACTGCAGGTAAGCTGTGCTCCTGTAGCTGGGCAGTGACGTCCCTACACCCTCAACAGGGTTTGAAGTTTCCAAGGCGCAAGATGGGGGATGGTGAAGTTTCTCTCACCCCTGACCTCTGGTGACCCCACTATCCTCCACAGAGGCACTGTCAGCATCGGTTTCTCACATATCCTTCTACCGACATTCTTTGAACATACAAGCCGATAATGTACATATTTCTTTCTGTTTTTACCCATCTTGCACAAATAGTAGCAGACAGATCCTACACTCTTTGCTTAACCTTATTCATTTAACAAAATATCCAGGAGATCACCTTATATTAGCACATCTAGACACCCTCACTCTTCTGCACGAGGCTCATGGCCTCAGTTATCTAGATAGACAGGGCATTATCTCCTGCAGGACATTTTGGTTATTTTCAAGCTTTTGCTTCCACAAACGCTGCTGCCATGAACGACCTTGAACACATTGCACAAGGACAAGTATGTTCACAGGATCAAGTCCCAGGAGTGGAAGTGCTAAGGCAGCGAGTATTATTAGCACTTGCAATTTTGACGATTATCTCCAAACTGCCCTCCATATGAGTGACACCAGCTGACCTTTCCAGCAACAGGTAAGTGAGGGTGAACCTTCAGAGAGCCACAGACAAGTGGGAACCAGGGCCTGCTCTGGTATGTAACGACCCCAAGAGGTAGGGAGTGGCCTGGCTATGGGTCCTTCTGGGCGGGGCCACTCTGTGAGAACCTGCGTCTTCAGACTGACGGTCTCCTCGGGGACAGGCCCAGACCATCCTTCCTGACTTGGCTTCTTACTATGTGCTGCATTCTAAGATCCCAAATGCAAATGACCCTGTACTGGGGGTTCAGTGTGAGCCTATATCCTGGAGATGGAATCAAACGTGCTCTGGCCTCTGAGAGGGGCACCTGGTGAAAAACTCTCCCAGGGTACTGGCCTCACCCAAACACCTTTAAAAAGTGAGATGGACAATTTACAAAAGGAGATAAAAAATGGTGGAAAATCAAAAGGGGAGACAGAGGGCGAGCTGCAATTTCACTCGTACTTGATGCTGAGGGAACGCACGTTCACATCTTTGAAAGTTGGCAGCTTGGAGGTTCACACGTAGGGCTGACCGCATGTTTACTCTCCCGCTTCATCACTGCCCACCACCATCCTCACATCTCTCTCCTGTAAGCCTAGATCCCACAGTTCAGCGCCTGCCTGCTAAGTTGCTTCGGTCATGTCTGACGCTTTGCAATCCCATGGACTGCAGCCCACCAGGATCCTCTGTCCAAGGGATTCTCAAGGTAAGAACACTGGAGTAGGTTGCCGTGCCCTCTCCATAGTTCAGAGTCACCCCCTTTACACATACCCTAAACTCCTCCCCCCCAGCAAAGCCCATCCTGGTTACAGGCAACCCTCCCCCTTCCCCAGTCCAGGACCAGACTGGCAGAACATGGTTGGGGAAGAGCACGCAACAGTCCTGAGGGGCCTCACTATCAACACAAAACTCAAGTGGGCTCTTACATTTCTTACAAATCCGCTAGGTTTCTCCTGGTGATTCTGTCTTCCACTCTCGAAGAACACCATTTACATCGATTCTTCACTCCTTAAATCTCTGACAGCCTCTCTCCCCCTTATTCCTAGACAATATTTCCTCGCCTATTTTTCACTGAGAAGACAGGCACAGTTAGAAGATTACTACCCAACCTCTCTACAGAGTCTAACTTACCTAAATCTAGCATTTCAGAGTCAGCCTTCCAGCCTATTAAAATGAGAGTGCTGAGCCTGATCCTACAGAACACCATCCCTTCCCCTGGTGCCCAATGCCAGCTCCTCTTTCCTGCTTGAGGGCTTTGCCCTTGCAAGTTAGCCTCCCTCACCTCTCCTGGATCCCCCCACCAGCCTGGAAACACGCACTTCCAAAGAGAGTAAGGCCCACAAATGCTGCACTGCCTTCGCCTACCCTGACCGCTGCTGGAGCCGCAGGGCCTAGAAAGGCTTTTGACACATGGCAGGTTCTAAATTAACATGTGTTAAATGAATAAATCGAACAAATATGTAGAAACGCATAGGGAAAGCTGTTCATGGAAGCAAAACAGCAGAAAGAACATAAAGGACCACTGATAAATCACAGAAGAGCCACACTGGCCACTGGCCACTGCCAGGGGCCAGGTATGACCCATCAGCTAGGAATGGACTGACACTCTTAAATGGCTGAGAAAAACACAAGAGATTAATATCCTACGGCACATGAAAATGATAGGAAATCCACAGAGTGAGCCTGGAACACAGCCAGGCCCACTCGTTTACACATCCTCTGTGGCGGCTTTTGCACCATGCTGGCAGAGCTGAGCAGTTCCCATGGAGACCACAAGGCCCAGAAAGCCAGAAATAGCCGTCATCTGGCCCCTTACAGAATGAGTTTGCCAACACTTGGTGTAGAGTCGTATTTATTGATGTGGGAAAATTTTCCATAATATAAAGTTAAGTGAAAAAAAGCAGATTTCAAAATAGTATATGTCATATAATGCTTTAAAAAAAAAAATTCCAACTTCCCTGGTGGTCCAGTGGCTGACTCCACACTCCTCATGCAGGGGGCCCGGGTTCAATCCCCGGTCAGGGAACTAGATCTCACACGCTGCAGCTCAAGTTCCTGCATGCTGCCACTAAGATCAGAGATCCTGCCTGCCGCAACTAAGACCTAATGCAGCCAAATAAACAAGTAATTTAAAAATTAATTAAATTGTAAAAAATTTATACAGAGAAAAATCTGAAGGATGAAACGTAAGCATTTCTGCCCATGACTATTTAACACAGAGAAGCCCCTGCACACTATAGGAGGGGTAGGGCGGCTGCCCTCAAACGGCCTGTGAGCCAGAGTCCAGGAGCCTCTCGCCGCTCACTTGCCCACTTATTCGTCCATCATTCAAACCACAGCTCATCTGTCCATCATGCAAACCTGGAAAGTCAGACAGGGCCCGTCTCTGTGCCTACAGCCATGCATAGGAGAGCACGACCGTGGAGCTCGGAGCCAAGGAAACACAACATTCAGTTATTCGCCCATTCCTCAGTCAACAAATACAAGCATTCGGGCCCACTGTGCACTGGCTAGACACAGCAGAAGCCACAACAAACTAGAGGGTTTCTGTGCTTCCAGGAGCCTACTGTCTTTCAGCAGGAAATACACGTGCCCAAGCTTTCCTTTCCAGAGTATAAAGGAAATAGAGCCTCTCACCGGCCACTCTTCCAATGGAAAGAGAAAACAGCCTAGACGGATAGACAGCAAAGTGTAAAAATAGTGCATATCTCTCTGGATAAAAGGAATACACTAGTTTATGAATTATTTTTATATGTTTCCATACTTTCTTTAAAATTTCATAAATATATACTCCATTTATAACCATTACAAAAAAAAAAAAATACAATGTCCATTTTGAGGGGCAGGGCTCAGTAGTGGGAATCTATTAACAAGCGCCTAGAACTCAGGTCCACAGTTCAGGAGTACACCATCATCACTGAATCAAATAACCAAGAGAAAGGTTTGTAACCTGCATGGACTATAAAATCCAGTGATAGGGTCATCTAACTAAGTAATGTCTTCTTAAATTATGTCTCGGGAATGTTGACAAGTCTAGGAACTCCACATTATACAGTCAGGAGTCCCTGAAGCCAGGAAAAACATTGCTGGGTAATGTGTCTTCCCTTTAAGACAGAAAACTAGAGAAGCCAGTTTCTTACCTCTTGTACTTCTCAAGAAGATGTTTAGCTTGCTCTTCAGCAAAGAGAATCCCAGCAGGGCAATCTGGGAAATCATCTGGGACATTAGGAGACCTTTTATACTGAGAATGCACTAAGGTTTCTTTTAATCCTCCGACTCTTGCACCTCGATAGATCTAGAAGAAATGCCAGAAAGATTCTGTCATTATACCAACCTACAGGGCAACTGCTGAATTCTTTGTATGGGGAAAGTGGGAAACCTAAATACCAATCAAAAAGAGAATGGATAAATACACTGAGGAATTACTCTACAATGAGTTACCATACAACAGTAAAAATGAATGACTTAGAGCTTCATTAATCATCATGGAAAAAAAAAAATCTCAATGTTGAGTGAACAGAGCAAGTAAAAACATGTCAAATTTAGATATTTTTTAATTTTTTTTAATTAAAGGATAATTGCTTTATAGAATTTTGTTGCTGTCAAACCTCAACCTGAATCAGCCATAGATATACATATATCCACTCCTTTTTGAACCTGCCTCCCATCTCCCTCTCCATCCTACCCCTCTAGGTTGATACAGAGCCCCTGTTTGAGTTTCTTAGCCATACAGCAAATTCCTGGTGGCTATCTATTTTACATATGGTAATGTAAGTTTCCATGTTACAAATTTAGCTACTTTAGTTTGGGATACATACACACACAATTAGTAAAACTATAAAAACATGCATGATAGCCACAAACACCAATAGGGCCAGTGATTCCTTTGGAAGGAGAGAAGGAAATGGGATTGGAGAGGGATGCAGAGTGCGTCCAGTGACCCTTTTATGTCTTCTTTCTTAAGCTGGATGGTACCCAAGTGTCACTTTCTGTATATTTGAAACAGCTCATAAGTTTCAAGTTATCTTTAAAAATAACCCCACTCCTAAATGATTAAATATCTTTTGCACTATGCATAAGGACTAAAATTAATTGCCTGCATGAATCTAACATTCCTACATGTCCTTTATGTTCTCAAAGTAATTATTTAAACTAACCAGGAAAACTCAAATACACATTAGATGTTTAAGAAAAGTTTTAGCTGCAGTTAATCAAGAATATATGGATCCACACAAAAAACAATTGTATTACACACATCTATAAAAATTAAATACTTTGTTTTTAAACTATTACAAATTTCAAGTAAAAAAAAAACAACACAAAAAACCTCGTTTGTTGCCACTACTATTCAAAAATCAGACCACTTTTAAAACCTCAAAAGTTCACCAAATGTCAGCACAACTCTTACTAATGAACCTGGCTCCAGGGACTTTATGAAATTATCTCGTATCCAAGATTATAGCTCAACGGGCAGAAAACTAGCACTCAATTTCTAGGCCCTGCATTAAGTCAGGAACATATCCAGCACTGGGCACTCCCTAAGAATGTACCCTGAATGTTGTGACTGTCAGTATCAAGAGTCACTTACAAATGGAATCCAGAACGCCATGCCCCAGCCCTTTGGGAGCAGGACATCCCAGCCGCTTCCCCAGCCTCGCTGGTCATCACCCGTCACTTTTCCTGGTTGTTGAATCAAAAGTACAGGAACCTTGGATTCATGGGGACCTAAAAAAAGTTGTGACCCAGGCACCAGCAATTCACTCCTCTTCCGGTTTAACTCCTGAAGTGGAAGAAAATAATTCAAGACAAACAACTCTAGTCTTTTGAGAGATCCTACTGGGTCTCCCTATAAGCAGCTTTAGAAAGTTAAACATTCTTTTAGGAAGAACACATTCTCAATAAATAAATGTGAGCCATTTTAAGTACAGAGTACTCCTCCCAGGATGGTTTTCCTCCATAGAAGTGCTTTGGTAGAAAATGCCACATTGTCTTAAATTTGGTTTAGAATATACTAGATGATTCAACATTCTAAAACAATATACATTCATTCGCTTGTTTCTTATATCGGGATTAATCTTATATTTTAACACTCTTACATTTACTTTGGCTAAGATTGGTGGTCATGGAGTAAAGGAGATATGAATAATTAACAACTTCTCCAGGGAAGCAAGTCGGATAATACTCCAGCTCTTTGAGAAAATTTCTCCTCAGGACTTAAAACAGAAGGTGCTACAAATTATCTGTCAGGTGGACTGGAGGGAGTGGGTAACAACATCCTTTCAGATTTTTCTTGCCAGTTGTCAAAGGAGATGAGGAGGTAGGAGAGGCCTGCCACTCGACTGAGAAGACTGCACCAGAGACCACCTCCACCAGCTACAGAGTTTCACTCATGAACGCCCTTCATGCCTGACCAAGTCTCGGGTCTCCTTTTTTTAACCTTTAGTGATTCCAAAGTATCTATGTCTATAGCCCCAGTGTTTCCTCCTGAGACAGATACCTGTCTCCTGGACATCTGCTCCTGGGACAGCCCGAGGCCTCTCAAACCCAGTTTACCGGAGACCAAGCTCATCTTCCCCACTGTTTCACTCTCTTCCTGAAGGACACACAGTTCTCACAGTTCATTCACTCATCCTTTCAAATATTTACTGTTCATTCATTTACTCGTTCATTCAAATATTTCCTGAGCACTTGTGAATCACCAGGCACTTTGCTAGCACTTGGGAAGACAGGAGCGACAAGTCAGACTCGGCTCTGGCTCTCTTTCAGCTGAGCTCTTAAATCCAGCTAGACTGCTGGAAGCTAACCCACAAGGCTTCTCCTTTCTCACGTCCCATCTCACTGAGTCTCCCAGGTGTTATGTTCCAAACCCTAGCCCCTCCACTCCAGCTGCACTGCCACACTTCAGGCCCCCACCGTGCCATCTGGACTATTTTAAGGATCTCATTCAAGGCCATCCAACCACGCGTCCTTTCTCCAGCTCCTCGGGCTGCCTTTTCCCCATTCCTAGTCTCCACAACACTGCCAGAGTGAAATCTAATCATGTCATGAGTTTAAAATCTTCAATGGCCCCTACATCTTCAGTCCAAATCCAAAGATGCTCCAAGGTCTTTTATCCTTGATCCCCATCTTAAGGTCTTTTATCCTTGATCCCCATCTTAATCTCTCAGTTCCATCTCCTGCCTCACCCTTAACTCCAAGATGCTGATCTGCTTGGAGATTCCTGAACAGGTCACCCTGGTTTTGGCTGGGCCCTTGCCCTTCCTCTCAACTTGGAAACCCTTTCTCCACTGTAGCCTTGGCTCCTGGCCTCTGGCCCTAAGAAGTCTGGTTAATTCCGACCATCCACCTAAGAGTTAGCTCAAATACTGGCTCCTCCATCTGGGAAGCATTCCCCAATTTCCCTAGTCCAGGCTCAGTACCCATTCTTTGGGCTTCCTTTGTAGTCTGTACTTCTTCAACCGTATCCTAGGCATTTGTCCCATCACTGAATACAATACCTGGTGCTGGCAGGAGCTCAGTCATTGTGAGATTACAGACAGAGAACATATAAGGGGAAAAAAATAATGAATGAAAAACATTTAAACCATAGGATTATCATTTTCAAAAAAAGTCTTTGTATTTATCTTTTCTAGAGATTATTCTTCTCTAAAACAGAAAAAAAGAATCATTGTTTATATCATTAAGTAAAGGGATCAAAAGTCTAAAAACAAAAGGAAGTCTATGGGCGTCTATAAAGTATGAAATAACTTTCATGGTCTCTAGAGTGATGAATTTCAACCTGTTTTCATGACTTTACCATTAGTTACCTGATCCGAGATTTTATTCTCTGTGACACTCTTACAGATATCTTGGTTCCAGAGAAAGCTATGTGAACACTCCACGGGCACACCCTCCAGAAGCAGCTGTCTAACTTTCTCATTATCTAAGAGGGAAAAGAAACAGCCTTAAACCACATTCTTTAATTTAGGTCAGTAAGGGTCAAATTCTAAATGATGCTAGGGGAACTTCTTAGAGGAAAATATTCGACAGGCATTTACTTCTCTAGAGGAATTTATTTACTTGAATAGAAACTGTTATTCTTACAGTTGGTTTCATAATCTGTGAAACTGCGCAGACTCCTAAACTTACTTGACATTTATTTTTAGTGTATAAGATGTAAATATTACATTAAATTGCCTCGAAATAACTGCCTGGTTCCACGGGTAAGATAATCAAATTCTAGGCATCACTGCAGAGGCAAAGAACCACTGCTTGATCATATGCTCTGATTGCACAAGTTACATTTTAACTACAGGCTTCAGGGCTCTTTATATTATCCCTGACCCAAAAGTCCTGAGCTATTAGATAACATCCTTTTTTTATGTCCTTTTATTTCAAGTCTCTAATGACCCTATTTTTATTGAACTGAGTGAATTCCCTTTCTGTAAAATGTATTGCTCTCTCTCCTTTCAAATGAATATATTTTCCGTGAACCATGGTGTTTCACCCCTTTAAATGAGCCACACCGGCCAAAAAGTACTCCAGTGGGGAAGGTAGGGGGAGGATCATTTCAGTTATAAACATGTATATTGATAGAAGAGATATCCTATATGAAATTATTTAAGCACCAGGTGAAAAAACATCTTTCAGATTTTATTTTGTTGGACTGAAGAATTAGAAGAAAAAAAGAAAAAAAAACAGACAATTCATGAGTTTAGGCTAAGGTCCTAAAATGCCAACACAAAAGATTACTCAATAGAACATACCCACATAGGTCTGATGGCTGAAAGAATTAATAAAATTGGAAGTGACTCTGCAGTTGTGATGCAGTGAGACTGTGAGATTGGGGGTCAAGACGGTTCAGAAGACCCTGAACTCACTTCCTCACGTGGGCATGGCACAATTACAACTGTTTACAGAGCAACTACGTAGGAGAACATCTTGAAGACTAGCAGAAAAGACTTCCTACGGCTAAAGAAAATAAAGAAGGAACTGGAGAGGAAAGGTAGAAACCTGGTATAGTCAAGCCACACACTCCCCAGGGTAGGTGGATGGGGTAAGCGACCCACAAAATACAGGAGGAGAATCATAGTTGCAGAGTTTTCTCAAAAGAGCAAAGGGCCCAAGCTCCACGTCCGGTTCCCTAGCCTGGGGGAGCTGTATGGAGAGGACGAGCTCATCGAACAACTGGCTTCGAAGGCCAGCTGGGCTTGACTACAGGACAGCTGGAGGACTTCAGGAAACACAGACCCTACTCTGAAAGGGTGCACACAAAATCTACAGGCTCTAAGAACCAGAACCGAGGAAGGAGTCTGAATCAGAGAGCCTTTGGAACAGAGGACGTAGTCTGAAAAGAGCCTTTACTTGCTGATTCTAAAGTTTCCCAGAAAGGCAGGAGGTAACTGGGAGTCCTCCTGGGGACCGACCTGGCAAGGATGTGGAGAGAAGGGAATCCTCATACACTGTTGGTAGGAATGTCAACTGGTGCAGCCACTATGTAAAACAGAAGGGAGCTTCCTCAAAAAAACCAAAAATCAAACTACCACACAATCCAGCAATTCCGTTTTGGGGTACGTTTTCAAAGAAAATAAAAACACTAAATTGAAAAGATATGTGCACCCCTATGCTCACTGCATCATTATTTACAATAGCCAAGGTATGGAAGCAACCTGAGAATCCATCAACAGATGAACAGTTAAGAATATGTGGTGTAAAAAAAAAAAAAAAGAATATGTGGTGTACATACAATGGAATTCTATTCAGCCGTAAAAAAGAATGAAATTTTGCCATTTCCAACAACCTGAATGGACTTGGAGGATATGATGCTAAGTGAAACAAGCCAGACAGAGAAAGTCAAATACCAGATGATATCACCAGTATGTGGAATCTAAAACACTAAGACAGAAGCAGAGTCATAGATACAGAGAACAAACTGGTGGTTGCCAGAGGGGAGCTCTGTGGCGGGATGAATGAAATAGTTGAGAGAGATTGAAAGACACGAACTTCCAGCTATAAAATAAGTAAGTCACGCGGATGCAATGTACAGGACAGAGGATGTAGGCAATGATACTGAAATAAATCTGTATGATGACAGAGGGTAACTAGACTTATCTTGGTTATCATTTTGTAATGTTTTTTCAAGATAGACTTTAATTTTCTCTGAACTGATTTATATGAAGATCATACCACTCTAATGGCAGAAAGGGAAGAGGAACTAAAGAGCCTCTTGATGAAAGTGAAATAAGAGAGTGAAAAAGCTGGCTTGAAACTCAACATTCAACAAACTAAAGATCATGGCATCCAGTCCCATCACTTCATGGCAAATAGAAGGGGAAAAAGTGAAAACAGTGACAGATTTTATTTTCTTAGGCTCCAGAATCACTGCGGATGGTGACTGCAGCCATGAAGTTAAAAGATGCTTGCTCCTTGGAAAAAAGCTATGACAAACCTAGACAGCATGTTCAAAAACAGAGATATCACTTTGCTGACAAAGGTTTGTATAGTCAAAGCTATGGTTTTTCCTGCAGTCATGTACGGATGTGAGAGTTGAAGCATAAAGAAGGCTGAGCACTGAAGAACTGATGCTTTTGAACTGTGGTGCTGGAGAAGACTCCTGAGAATTCCCTAAACAGCAAGGAGATCAAACTAGTCAATCCTAAAGGAAATCAATGCTGAATATTCCTTGGAAGGACTTATGCTGAAGCTGAACCTCCAATACTTTGTCTACCTAATGCAAAGAGCCAACTCATTGGAAAAGACCCTGATGCCGGGAAAGATTGAGGGCAGGAGAAGAGGGCGACAGAGGATGAGATAGTTGGAGGGCATCACTGACTCAATGGACATGAGTTTGAGCAAACTCTGAGAGATGGTGAAGGGCAGGGAAGCCTGGAGTGCTGCAGTCCATCGGATCTCAAAGAGTTGAACACAACTTAGCAAATGAACAATGAAAGCCTTCGAAAGAATTTAATACATAACTGCCTTTTCCCAAAACTGGTATAGACACTATGGAGAAAAGTATGAAGATTCCTTTAAAAACTAAAAATAGAGCTACAATATGATCCGGCAATCCCATTCCTGAGCATATAGCCAAAGAAAATCATAATTCAAATAGATACATGCACCCCAATGTTACTGCAGCACTATTTACAATACCTAAGACATGGAAGCAACCTAAATGTCCATCAACAGAGGAATGGATAAAGAAGATTTGGTACATATATAAAGGGAATATTACTCAGCCATCAAAAAGAACAAAACAATGCCATTTACAACAACATGGATCAACCTAGGTACAGTCATACTAAGTGAAGACAGAGAAAGACAAATATTATATGATAGAGCTTATATGTGGAATCTCAAAAAAAAAGGCCACAAAAGAACTTATCTACAAAACAGAAGTAGTTACAAATGTAGAAAATAAATTTATGGTTATGGGGTTGGGTGGAAAGAGGGGAGGAATAAATTGGGAGACTGGAATTGTCACATACACACTACTGTATATAAAATAGATAACTAACATGGACCTACTGTATAGCAAAGGATACTCTATGCAATACTATGTAATGGCCTACATGGGAGAAGGATCTTAAAAACAATGGATATAGGTATATGTATGTGGCGTGCTGCAGTCCATGGGGCCACAAAGAGTCAGACACGATTGAGCGACTTAACTGAACTGAATGTGTATGAATAACAAATTCACTTTGCCGTACACCTGAAACTAATGTAACATTGTAAATCTATACCCCAGTAGGAATTTTAAAAAATTAGTCCAAAAAAGGATTTAAGGCAGCAAGACAAACTAAGCAGAGTTTGACTGTGGTTCTGAGATCATTCTGACAGTCAACAATTACCAGTGTAGTAGATGCTGTGACTTTTATGATTGTACCCAACCACACTGCTATTAAACAAGAAAGCCAACTATTCACTGATTAAAGTGTTAGACTCTCTAATTAACTAACTTACCTATATATGTTAAACTCCTCTTTCAGCTAATCCACCTTTCATGTTAAGGTTCTGGCAGAGTATTGTACTGCCCCCTTAATAAGCTATCTACCTACGTGTGAAGGTTAAAGAAAAAAAAACAAATCTCAAGTTGTTACTACGCACACCAGTATCTTTTCTCCAAAAACTGATAGACTGATTTTAACTATTCTTCCAATTAATTGGGCTTAAATGACAGTAAACATAGTGAGGCATTATCACAATTGTGCAGATCAGACTGAGATTTTAGCTAGCCCCCACCCACCCCCAACCACATCACCCGGAAGAAACCCCCGCAGGCCACGCTACCGAGTCTAAGCTGAGACCTCTTCCCCTTCAGCACCTGGGATGGCCTTGCCAGGATTCGAACCTGGGTCATCTGTATGGGCAGACAGAGGCTCCCAAAGAGCACAAGGCCAGCTGCGGTGCGGGTCCCTTCCTCACAATTAAAATCCTGAAGAGCCAGGCGTTTTCAGAGAAGCCCGTTTGCAGAGGCAGGTTTTTACTAGATATTGAAAATAGAGAACTCAGCTGGAAAAATGAACATGAGGATCAGGCTACACATTTACAGCTAAAGATACTTCCTGATATACCATTTCTTTTTATCATGATCACCTTGAAATGGTAGGCAGGTAAAAAGATGGCCTGAAATGTTCTACAGATAAAGTTACTGCAGAAGTTGTCACTGACGGAATTCTTCTACTGGGACTGACTAGTCAGAACAGTCGTTAAGGAAAACGAGGGTTGTCTCAGGAACTTTACCTTGGCATTTTTCTGGATTGGGCAAAACTTTGGACCTCTTTTGAGGCAGATTTACTCGTGGGTCACCAACCGTCAGTCCCAGAATAGTACCTGCTGCAATTTCTGCTGGTGATGTTATTCCTTTAGTAACAAAAGAAGAAGCAAACAGGAAATTATTCACAAATACATACATATCTTGCTTTCATTTTCAAATATTTCTAATGATATTTTCATCTTGGGCTGATTTTGTAAAGACACACATTCCCTTTTATCTTCCCAATGATACTTTCAGAGAATAAATTAACATTCATAAAGAGTGAAGTTTCTTACCAAAAACATTAAGTTAACATAACAGGTCATTTTACAACATGAACATGTATGTTCCTATCAATAACTACAGGAGTTTACACACATGCAGTCACATGCGAGTAATAAGATTTCAGTTTAGTAGCTGATATATGCTTTTACCTATAGTAACGGAATACCAGTTATTTATTAAAATACTAACATCTCATTCGTGCTTCTTGCTGTATTTTAACAGTTTCAAAGCACCACTACATTGAGGTAGCTCAGCTGCAAGATGCTCTTTTAACCCAGTTCCCACTCCTCCCTTCTTCCCCAGTACAACCCAGGGTTCCCCTGTATGCATGCTGAGTGCTAAGTCACTTCAGTCGCGTCCGATTCTTTGTGACGCTATGGACTGTAGCCTGCCAGGCTCCTCTGTCCAGGGGATTCTCCAGGGAAGAACACTGCAATGGGTTGCCATGCCCTCCTCCAGGGGGTTTTCCCGACCCAGGGATTGAACCAGCATCTCTCATGTCTCCTGAACTGGCAGGCGGGTTCTTTACCACTAGCGCCACCTGGGAAGCCCCATTCCCCCGTATACCTCCCAACAATTCAAAAATGGCTTCTTGTCTGCGATGAAGGGAAACACTATCAGGATTCTTGCAGGTTTCAATCCACCAACGGTGAGGTGTCTTCTCTGTGTCCTCTCCCTCCTAGAAAACAACAACTCCTGTTCACCAGACAAAGTGGATCAGGCTTAATAATTTTGGTTAAAATGTTTGTGCTATTGGCCTCTATCCTTTCATCCTCATTTCTTAGAACAAATGTTTTTGGAGAGGAACCAGGGAAAGTGTCACATCAGACGAACGACTCTTCTAATCAAAGACAAGGTGGCAGGACTATACTTCTCTCAAGATTTCATATACCAAGAAGAATATCTGCGGTTTTCTGAAAGACGACCTGACTTACCACACACCTGTGGTCTCTGGAGCATAGCAACACGAGAGACCTTGCTCCTTGCTCTTCTCCCAACACTACCAACCTCATCGCCAGACTAAGCAACAAAACTGTCCCCACTGAAGAAAAACCAAAACAAAATCCCTTCTGAAGAAATCGTCAGCAAAGGAAGACATTACTACTATAGGATTTCTAGAAATTTCAAGAAATACTGTATTTCACTTGCCTTTTTTTCTGAACAGAACTAGGAACTGAGGTTTCAAACAGCACTTCGAGTACCATACGCATGCCCAGGAAGGGAACTTCACAGCTGTGGTTCATACAAAAGTGTGCTGAAGGGGGATGTTCCCCTACAGAGTCTAACCTCTAATATAAATACATTGAGCCCTTTACCTCACAGAAACTCAAGTAGCACATGGTTCAAAGTACAGACCCTGGAACCAAACTTTGTAGGTTCGAATCCTCCTCTGCAAGTTACTAGCTAGCGTGGAATGCCTAGTCAGCGCCAGGCGCTGCCCGAAGCCCAGGGCACAGAGTCAAGAGGAGGACCGCCCCGAGCCTGCCAGCATGAAGCTCAGAGTCTTGAGACACAGACATCACAAAGACATGTGAACAAATCTAGACGTAAAAACTGAGGAAAGGCGCAAGACAGAATGAAAACAATAGCAAGGGTTTAACTCAACTTGGAGATCAGGAAAGAGTTCTAGAGGAAAATGATACAGATGCTGAAACCTCTAGACTCAGCCAAGAAGAGGGGTAGAGACAGAAAATTCGGACAGTCTCAAAGGGACGTGAGATCTGACATATTCTAGAACCTGGAACCACTGAAAGAAACCAGTGTGGCTGAAGCACGGAACGTGCGAAGAGGTAAGGCCAGACGGGCATGGAGGCACAAGATTACCAGTCAAATTAAGGGCTTTGGATTTTTTTCCTCAGGTACAGTGAGAAGCTATCCAAAAACTTTTAATCAGAAAGTAGCACGATGAGCATAAATTATTTAAATGGGACTACCCTGGTGGTCTAGTGGTAAAGAGTCTGCTTGCCAACGCAGGGGACACGGGTTCGATCTGTGGTCTGGGAAGATCCCACATGCCTTGGAGCAACTAAGCCTGCGTACCACAACTACCAGAGCCTGCGTGCCCAAGAGCCCATGCTCTGCAACCAGAGAGTCACCGCAACGACAAGTCTTTGCACCACAACCAGCGAGTAGTCCCTGCTCGCTGCAACTAGAGAAAAAGCCCGCATAGTAACGAAGACCCAGTGCAGGCAAAAATAAAAAAATAATTTAAAAAGAGAAAGAAAATTACACTCTTTACCTTAAAAAAAAAAAAACAAACTGCTAACATATCACTTTGCCTCCTGTGTGGAGAAAGGAGCAAAAAATGGGAACAATGAAAGAAAGTTGAGAAGCTGCTTCAGGACCCAGGCCAGAGACGACAGCGGTTGAGACTAGTGCGGAAACAGTGAAGAGACAGAGGTCGTCTTTGGTTTTTAAACTTTATCTGTCTTCCAACAGCTCAAACTCTGATGGGCTCTACCACATTATCAGACGTGTCCAATCCGCGAGAGGCATGGACACTGAGAGGCACTGATACAGGAAAACAGACCAAATCTGAACCCAAAGTGTTCACGCGCGAGTCTGATTCCTCATCTACTCTCTGCTCTCCAGACCTGCGCAATCAACACGGTGGCCACGTGACGCAGAGAGCTGTGAATTTACCTGTTAATCCCTGAAATAAGTGAAAGTACCAATTCACTTCCTCGGTCACATGAGCCACTCAGTAGCTACCGGGGGCTGGTGGCTCCCAAACTGGACAGCACAAAGAAACAGCATCCTTGCAGAAAGCTCTACTGAACAGGGGTACCTTTGACACATTGCTCTCAACCTGCTAGAGACCATCCTGAACAGGAACCCCAGAGAATATGCACCACACAAAAACAAACAAAAACACGTGGCAGATACTTTCAGGGATTTTAGGGGCAGCTCCCTGTTACCTACTTACCTATGGAGCAGAAGTTAAGACCCTTTACAAAATTCAGAAGCTGCAGGAGCAGTCTGTATTTAAATAAGAACCAATCAGTTTACTTGCTACATTCACTTAGATTTGCTATTCTAGGAGAAGTGAAAGATAAAGTCTTTGATAATAAGCATAACTAGGCAAACAAACACGTATAAGCTACAGCCACAAATGCTGCCAAATTATATGTTGCTGCTGCTGCTAAGTCACTTCAGTCGTGTCCGAGTCTGTGCGACCCCATAGACGGCAGCCCACTAGACTCCTGTGTCCCTGGGATTCTCCAGGCAAGAACACTGGAGTGGGTTGCCATGGCCTTCTCCGAAATTATATGTCAGGTTTCGCAAATTTGCTAAGAAGGACCCGACCGGAATAAAGCAATGCAATCAGGTTTACTCTTACGGTGTGGACGGAAGCAGCTTTGAGCGCCTCAGTTAAGATGGAGTGAGAAAGAGGACCGATCAGCCGGAATCTGTTCATCTCCATAGTCAAATCGCTGAAAGAAAGAGAAGGGCTTTATACTGCGTATAATGTCTGTCTCACTGACAAAAACAGAGCACGCCTTCACTGAAAACGTTCAGTAGGTTCAGAGAAGGTTCAGCCCATACCGGATCACGATGCCTGTGGCTGGAGAGAGCCAAGAATATGGTTGAAGTGGATCTCTAGTTCCGTCACCGATGACTTTTTTAACTGGTTGAGCGTTTTCCCCATCATCTTTCCGTTTTCTTTTCTTGCCGACTTTTACTTCAGGCAGGTCATTCTGGCTTTTCTCTTGAGACGGTGTCAGAAGGGGATCTGGGGTCTGGACAGTTGCCTTGGTAGGTTCCATACACTGGCACACTGCTTTCATCTCCTCTAAGATATCCTAAGGACACATTCAAACATTTTAAGCTCTGAATTTAAATACAAGTTAAAGTTGGCTTAGTTTATTTTTTCTACCTGTAAAAATGTATATTCTTATCTCATACAAATGAAGCTAAATTTAAAATCGTCAAAAAGCTTTTTTGATTCATCTGAAAAGCTTTTTTGATTCTTCTTAGTGCTTGACACACAGAACAAAAAAAAACGAACTCCTAAATGTCCAAGATTCATGAGAACACCATGACTACTCTGACCAATTTTTTTTTTAACTAGTTTAAAGACGAATTGGAGAAAATTTATAGTCTACTGTATAAAAGCAATGAGTGTGCTAATAGAGGGAAGCTAAGCTAAACGCAGTATTAAAAAATTGTCAGAATCACTCAAAACAGATTCTCATCATCAAACTGGCTCCAACAAGCACATGAATACCAATGAACCAGTTAAGGATAATGAAAGCGCTAGCCCAGTGCACCATCTCAAGCCATCCGTATAAGACTGGTTTCATCTCTACTCCTCCTCTGGCCTTACGAAAAGTCAGGTCAAGATTTGCTTCACTTATTAATACTACATAACTATCCTCCCTATATTCCAATACCAAGCAATCAGTTCAAACTTTCACACTATTTAAGTTTCTGTGGCACTCATTTCTAACAGCAATCAAGAATACAGTGACTGAGTGATGAGAAATAATGTCAAGGATTATACCTGTTTAAGAGCTGGATGAAGCCAGATCCACAACTGCCTGCTCTCAGAAGTGTCACCAGGGGTCCCCTGGGCCTTCCACATAAATGTCACAGGGCCCAGCATTTCTAGGGGATACTTATTTGCCCGGTAAAGCATGACACTCCCTTGGCACTTTCCAGACAAACAGTGGACTGCGGCAAAAGTCAATCCTGATATAAACAAAAACAAAATTCCAAGATCATTTAGTGTCTATCTTCATAACAGATGAGGTTTTAGCTTTGGTCGTTGCTTAAATCAAACCCTGGCACATGATAAGTTCTCAATAAAAATTTATTGAGAAAATGATTTAATGAATTTTGAGTTTCTTCCTATCCAGATTTACTGCACCAGAATAATGGTTCTCTCACTTGATTTAAAAGCTACCCCATGCTTTCCTTACATGAATATACTCGTTAGAAATAAGAACTATCTCCGTAAAGCCTGTTTAAATGCCAAAATGCTTACAGCAGACACTTGTTCATGAAACGAATAAATATACAAACTTACACGGGACTCAGCTTTGAAACAAGTTTACCTGTGTCTATGCTACACATTGAAGAAAGTGCTTTGAGTATTTCTTCCTCTTTGCCCTCCAACTCCAAACAACAGTAGTAGGATAAATCCTGTAAAAAGCGGGAGATACAATTAAATACTTGAATTTCTATTTAAAATGTAAGTGGTAGTGTCTTACTTTTCAGAAAGGAGATATGTGTTTTATCCTATAGTCACAGATAATCCCAAGTGGTATGTAAAAACTACTGCCTTTAAGGATTATCCCTCCCCAAAATCTACCTAAAGTGAAAAATCAAAGTAGAATAAGCAAGACTGTAATAAATTCAGCAAAATCATGTTAAGGATGCTTACTTTGGTTAGCTAGTTTAGGGCTTTAGGATTATTCAACACTCAGCCTAAAAACACATGAGGCAATTTATCCCACATTTCTCCCCTGCTCAGTCTCTCTCTTTTGTTTGTTTAATATTATTTATTTGGCTGCTCTGGATCTTAGCTGTTGACATGAAGGATCTAGTTTCCTGACCAGGGATCAAATCCAGGCTCCCTGTATTGGGAGCATGGAGCCTTAGACACTGGAGCACCAGGGAAGTCCCATCCTCTGCTCAGTATTAACCACGATATCCAACTTTGACTAAGCAATGTACAAGGAAAAATGTGAGTAATGAGAATAAAGCCTTATCAATTTAAACAGGATGAAGAGAGCTCAGACTGAGCTAATAAAATCAATTATGTTAAAGACATAATAATGGCTAATAGTTAGTGAAAGGTTATTGAGTGCCAGCACGGAGTTAACTCCTTACTGGATTGTCATTTAATCTTCCTAACACGTGATGATCAGATGCCAGCATTAACTTATTTGCCAGGTGAGGACACTGAGAGAGACTGCTACTTGAACAGTCATATCATCAGAAAGTGGAGAAGCTGGCATGAGTCAGGCTCACTGACCCCTGAGCTAACCCCTCTGCCGCAGGTCCTGTAAGCAAATCCAGTACACATGGAAACTAAAATGCAAAGTACAGCAAAGGCGCCAACAAACTCATGTTCATCTGTGCTGATAGAAATCTTCCAGCAACAGTGATCCACTCCCAGCTGTCAGCGGCAGTGTGCACAACTGGCTGACAGCAGAGAATGATGGTTAAGAGCATGGAACTCTGGAGCCAGACTGCTGCTGCTGCTGCTGCTGCTAAGTCACTTCAGTCGTGTCCGACTCTGTGTGACCCCATAGACGGCAGCCCACCAGGCTCCCCCATCCATGGGATTCTCCAGGCAAGAACACTGGAGTGGGTTGCCATTTCCTTCTCCAGTGCATGAAAGTGAAAAGTGAAAGGGAAGTCGCTCAGTCGGGTCCGACTCTTCGCGACCCCATGGACCGCAGCCTATCAGGCTCTTCTTTCCATGGGATTTTCCAGGCAAGAGTACTGGAGTGGGGTGCCATCGCCTTCTCCGAGAGCCAGACTACCTGGGCTCAAATCCCAGCTTCACCACTCGTTAGTTGTACGGCTGTGGGTAAACTGCCCAACTTCTCCGTACTTCAGCTTCCTCATTTGTAAAATGGAAATAATAGTAAAGACTTACCCCATACTGTTGCTGTAAGGATTAAGTGAGTAAACATATGCAAAGTACTAAAACAGACATTAAGTATTCAAGAATATTTATTACTAGCTATTATTTTTATTACTTAGGGCTGATGTAACGGAGACATCATGCTAAGGGAAATAAGCCAGTCTCAAAAATACAAGTATTATATGATTCCACTTATGTGTGCTTCCCTGGTGGCTCAGACAGTAAAGTGTCTGCCTGCAATGCGTGAGACCTGGGTTCGATCCCTGGGTCGGGAAGATCCCTTGGAGAAGGAAATGGCAATCCACTCCAGCACTCTTGCCTGGAAAATCCCATGGACAGAAGAGCCTGATAAGCTATACAGTCCATGGGGTCGCAAAGAGTCGGACATGACTGAGCGACTTCACTTTCACTTTCACTTTATGTGAGCCACCTAGAGGGGTCAAATTTATAAAGATAAAAAGTAGAACGGTAACTGACAGAGACCGGGGTGAGACAGGAATGTGGACTTTAGTGTTTAATGGATGCGGGATTTCAGCTTGAGGAGATGAACAAGTCCTGGAGATGGATGGTAATGACAGTCACACAACAATGTGAATATACTTAAGACCTAAGTAATAAGTACCACAGCAGTGCAGACTTAAAAATAAAACGACAAATCTGACATTAGGTCTTTTTTACCACAGATTTTTTTCAGGTTCTTGTATTGATTATTCTGCTATATTGCTCTCAAGAGGTATCAGAGGATGCTAATACTAACAGCGTTCTAAAGTTGGCCAAGGCCATCCTACCATTGACAGGCCCTCTGCAAAGAACAGTTTGCTAAGAGAAGTCGCTCAGTCATGTCTGACTCTTTGCGACCCCATGGACTGGGGTCTTTTGCGACTACCAGGATCCTCGGTCCATGGGATTTTCCAGGCAAGAATACTGGAGTGGGTTGCCATTTCCTTCTCCAGGGGATCTTCCCGACCCAGGGATTGAACCTGGGTCTCCCGCATTGTAGGCAGACGCTTTTCCATCTGAGCTGCCAGGGAAGCCCAAGAGAGGAAGCGATTTCATGTGGAGTTGGGGGGACTGGGGCAGGCTGCTGGGGTGGAGGAGCTAGGACAGCCAAGACAGACAAAGACTATTACGCAGCTCTACAATCGGCTCCAAAATCAACTGTCCTCTCAAAGACTTTAAAACACACTTCCCAGCCGAGACGGTTCTCAAATATCTACGGTGCTGAATCAACCTGGAGCACGACCAACGAGACCCCGCGGGCTCTGGTTTCTACTTATTTCTCCAGAACTACTCTCACCCTAATGTTAGCCCTGCTCCCACTCTCTTCGTCTTTGTCACAGTGCGTTTATTTCAATCCTTCCCTATCTGGCTGCCTTCTGCCTTCCCCACTCTGGCAATTTCTTAGCCCTCAGAGCTCGGCTCAGACATCACTTACGTGGCGAAGCACTCCTCTTCCCGTTATGAATACTCATAGTACTGCAGTTTTCCCTTACAACAAAACTGAACGTTAGGCTAATTATCTGACTGTCAGTCTCCCCTCAAAACTTTAGGCTGCTTCAACTCCAGCATCTAGCAAAATGGTTCTCACCCAGTAATTATTTTTAAAATACATCATCTTAGATAGGGCTTTGGCCTACCACGAACTCTTCTAAAAGGGTGGGGAAGAGTCTAAACAGAAACAGAGGGGAGCGCACTGAGCAGGCGCTGGCTCCGGAAGCCTACCTGGAGGAGGCAGCGGCTCGTCATGGCCCGGTAGCAGGCTCTGTGGCTCTTGACTGTCGGCCTCTCCCCCAGGCAGTAGCCCCACCTCTTGACCATGTGAAACCGCTTCGCGTGCCAGATGTGAGTTTCCAGCCATTTATTCTTCTTTTGTCTCCGGTTAAATTCCAGTGTGCGGTTTATGTGACATCGTCGAGCTTTATGGCACTTATTTTTTGAGTGTTCTTTTTTCTGATGAACTGCTTTCTCTGCCTATAGTTTCAAGAAGACAGGCAGATCCCTGTTTGTGACCATCTCAAAACAAAGTTAAGCATTAGGAATTCAAACAGCTAATTTTAGGTGAAGTGAAATACCTTAGGGCTCCATTAGTTTGTGCAATTTTTTAATTTGGTGATTTTTTTTCCCAACGAAAGTAGAGGAGGTCACAGAAAGAATGAAGATTTTAGGAAAAGGCAAACCTAGGAAGGAAGCTCAGTTCTATCACTCACAAACTGGGCAAACTTTGGGGCCTGGGAAGATTAGAATATTTACAAAATGTTCAACATAGTAAGTCAAACTGATGTGTGGCTATCAATATCAGACAGCAAGAAAGAATAAATCAAATGCTAGCTCTTCGTTGTTCTCTTTCTAGTCTTTTTTAATCTCTAAGATCATAATTAAACCCCAAACTAAGGACCAAAAATATAAAAGTGGGAAAAACCTGCACAATTCATATCACTTAAGTACTGAAAGACAAATGCTAAATGCTTTCATGAGGAAACAGACTTCTCATGAAATCTAGAAAGTACAAAATTCCTATTTAGTTTTCACTCTTCCTCTCTTCCATAGCTAAGCGAAAGTTCTGTGGGAAAAACTCTTCTCCATTAGTGTGTGGGCCCCTTAAGAAGATTTTACCTTAATGGACTCTAACCCCACCACCAGCGTCATGCCAGTACCTAGAAGGCACTTGATAAAGAAATTTTGAATCAATCAATGAAGACATGAGGTGCTTGGACAATCATAGAATGACCAAACCAAGAATTTTGGTAAAGCCAAAAACAATAGGACTTGAACATAAATTAAATCCAAGTTCAAGTTTTCAATTTTAAAAGAGACAAAAGGTAATCTTTTAACCTTCCAGCTCTAGACTGGGCACATTCTAAAGTGCAGAGCTAAAGTACTTATCTGGTAAGAAGGTCAAAATTTATTTTAAATCTGACTAGGGAACACCAACTGTTTAACATCATAAACAGAGAGGTTTCAAATGCTATATTTAAAAGAAATGGGAACCCACTCCAGTGTTCTTGCCTGGAGAATCCCAGGGATGTGGGAGCCTGGTGGGCTCTGGGGTCGCAGAGTCTGACACGACTGAAGCGACTTAGCAGCAGCATAGTATCCAGCAGCCTGCTAATTTGCAGGGTATGGGATGAAAGGGGGAAAGATAATGATAAACCAAAAAATATGCAAAATGAGTATGTTGTTTCTTAGTTTTCATTTTCATAAATTCTATTAGGCTAATACTTCTTAATTGCTTTAAAGAACCACTAACCTAAACATTTACATTAAAGGACTCTCATACCTCTTTCTGGGCAATCTCCTGTAACCGCCGAGGAAGGCGTTTGACATTGTGGCTCATGGCTCTTCGTCTCATGTGCCGTGGCAGAGTCTGGAAAACCAGCGAATTAGAAGATTTCTGGGTCACTGCTTTCAACATGGCACTAATTTCAGCAGCTCGGGCTTGAGCAAAAGTAGAAGCTGTCGAAGGAAACAGCAATGTCATTTAAAAACTCATCTTGAATCGAAACTTTTCCTGGTAGATTTCAGAAAGATGTTTAAATACACGAACTTACAATTCATCCACTACCCTAACCCCCTAATAGATTAACAACAATAGTAGCTATTTCTGTATTACATGATTGGGAAACTGTCCTTCAACTTATATTTTCCAAGTTTTCTGCAAGGATGCAGTTCTACTTTCCTAATCAGAAAAAAAAAGTTTAAAAAATAAGTTTAAAAGGTTTTCTTTTTAAAACAGAGGGCTATATGCAATATAATCACAACCATTCTTAAGTGTAATAATCCCACCAGAAAACAAAGAAAAAACAAAATCTTAGTTTTGATTCCAAGGGTTTTTTTCCTTAACAGCTTCTGCTTTTTTACAAATATATAACCATAATTATTTTTAGTTTTCTTTACTGAAAAATAGACTCTTTTTTTTTTTTTCCTAAAGAATAAACAAAGTGCTGGAGACACTTAAGTGAATTCCTCCAGGAAGGAATAAAGACCATAACAATACAGGGTTCTGAGGGAGTGGGGGTGAGGGGGAATGAAGGGGCATCAGGGAACGAGGCAACAAAGGGCCTGGAGACAGGAACTTACAGGCCTTGGCTGCCCTCAGACTGCGCTAAATTTCGTTTTATCTTTGGAGATGCGTGCTGAAGAGTATGGATGGCATTTTATATTTTTTAACAAGGAGGGGGTGGTGCCAATGACAACTTTAAGACAAAAAAGACAAATCAGGACCTCTAAGAAGATGGCGAGAGAGTGGGGGGAGAGCATGCAGGCCCAGGCAGTAAGTCCAGGCTGCAGGTGAGACACGCCTGAAGTGAAAGTCTCTCAGTCGTGTCCGACTCTGAGACCCCATGGACTACACCGTCCATGGAATTCTCCAGGCCAGAATACTGGAGCGGGTACCCTGTCACTTCTCCAGGAGATCTTCCCAACCCACGTCTCCAGTACTTCGGGCGGATTCTTTACCAGCTGAGCTACCAGGGAAGCCCAAGAATACTGGAGTGGGTAGCCTATCCCTGCTCCAGCAGATCTTCCAGACCCAGGAATCAAACTGGGGTCTCCTGCATTGCAGGCAGATTCTTTACCAAATGAGCTACCAGAGGGCACTAGAAATCTGGCTGCAGGAGAAACAGAGCTTACAGTCCAATCATGCTTGGCTTCTGTACAAACACCTACCGGTTATATACTTGGGAATCTCCTGAGAAGTGCCCTCGGGACCTGCTTTCCATCCTCCCTTTTTTCTAAAGGTTACCCTGGAGGAAGGCTGCTCCTTTGCATCAGACTCGGGCAGCGGACGGTGAGTCGTTCTGGTCTGCCGCTGTCGGGAAGTTCCAGGATGAGACTCTAGTGTGTTTTCAAAAAGAAAATAAGAAGAAACAGGTCACTTTTATCAGAGATAAGGCTGAGAGTGTTGGGTGACAACACTGATGGGGATTTCAGTCCTGTAACCCCCCTGTAAGGTGAAGATTCCTGTTCTCCCCTGCAGGAGGAGGGCTCCCAGGTGGGGAGGTGAACTGACTTGCCCCAGGTCACACAGCTAGGAGGCAGCATACTAGCTAACCATCTCCCTGTGACACACGGAAGAACCCTGGATATAACAGATACAAGGGAAATTTTCTCTATATAAATAGTGCGATGTGAATTTTATACCCAAGTTCCTTAAATACTACAGTTCACTTGATTGTGCATATTTAGTCTTTCATCTCAATTCTCTGGTACACTCCAATAGATAGCCACTATGCTAAGAAAGAAATAAAGGCAATTTCTATACATATGCCTGGGCATTCAAACCATTCTGACTTCAAGATATCATCAAATCCCTCTCTGTGAACACAGGGAAAGATCAGTGGAGAATTTCACTGCATTCCTGTTTATTTCCATCGTGGTGACAATTATTAAGCCCCTATAATCATGAAACATGTTGCAAAGTCTGTCGTTGTGAGATATAAATGAGATATGTGTTAAGGCTTCTCACCCGGCCTGTTGGGCATCAGTGTTGCATCTCAATCTATTTTCTCTTTCCTGTTGCTGACTAATAAACAGCTATCCCCTTCACACCACCTTATAAGATTTCTAAAATCAGTAGAAAAGTTAAATGCAGACATGATAAAGGCACTGTATTTCTTTTAAGAAACATATCAGTGTCATTTAATAAACAGTTAAGGTACAGATAAAATATATTAGCTCTAAATACCTACAGCCAGTTTTCATTATTCCCAGTCGCTATGTTCTAGAAAGTCACAGCCAACAGTGAACGAGTGAACACTGAGCCCTTGCTCCGAGAGAAAACATGTACGTGTTCATACATGTATGTGTGTTACATATATCTCAGAGATTACGGTCTTAAATCATGAGAACAACTCAGCCTTTCCTTTCTTTTCCAAAGAGAAAATGAGGTTCAGAAGTGTTAAGTGACCTGCCTGGGGCTGCCGCACAATCAGCATTCAAACCCCTGTGATAGCTGGAGTTTTCTTACACTACACGGCCCTGCCCCATCAGTCTCCTTCCTCTGGTAAGATGGTCAAACAGGACAGCACTGGGAACTCCACTGGAAATGCCTGCATCAGGTGAATCAAAAATTTTCCCACTCTTGGCATGACCACCAAAGTGCCATGAGGATTAAGCTTGGGGTTAAAAATTTAGCACCTAGGAGAACTTGCAAACACAAAGCTTGCAAATAATGAGGGTCAATTGTATCTATTTTTAATCCAGCTCCTCCATCATTTAGATGAGGATTACCAAAAGGAGCTGACAAAAGCAATCTGATCCATAGGGAAGTGTATGTAGCGAGTACCATGTGTTATCTCACCTTTTTGAGACTGGAAAGGTTTTCCACCTCCATTATGGTGCTTTACACCACTGTCACCCACAAAGCCAGAGGATAAAGTCACATTGGTGGGCTGGTTTCTCATTTTCTTTGCATGTTTTCTTTCTTTTGCATTAGACATTTCTGGAAAGAAAGTAATAAATTTTGAAATAAGTTTCAAAAAATAAAAATAAATTTAATGAATTTGAATCTGCAACATAATACATCTCCATTTATTATAGATGGCTTAATGATACCAAAATGTTATCATAGGGGACTTCCCTGGTGATCCAGTAGTTAAGACTTGGCCTTCCAGTGGAGGAGGCGTGGGTTCGATCCTGGTCAGGGAGCTAAGATATCACATAGCCAAAAGACCAAAGCATAAAAACAGAAGCAACACTGTAACACATTCAATAAAGTCCACATTTTAAAAAAACAAACTTTTAAAAAAAGTTACTATGATACTGATCTACAGCAGGGATTTATAACCAGAGGGACTAGTATTAACACCAAAACCTCTCTAATTCAACAGAAAAAAATAACTGTGTTGTACTGTCAAACAATTGAATCACGTACCAGGGTTGACACTGCATAAAGTTTGTTGGCAGGATGAAAAATGAAGATAAAATCCCTATGCCCTTGTAAAAAAAATTAATTAGCCAAAACAGTTTATCAAAATTCAGTGAAACAAGAGCCACGTGAATCAATGAAAAACAAAATACACTATTTCAATATGATACCCTCACCAAAAACTGAACACAAATTAGTAACATTTTCATTTCTACTACTGAGATGAGGCCAGCTGTACCTTTAATTTAGAACTGCAAAAGATTTCAATTTAAAGTAAGAAGACAAAGGGACGAAAACTTAGTGGAGCTTGACTCCACAGTGGTTCTCAGCTCTCAAACTCAATGCCTCCTTTCTTTTACTGAAGAGCTTGAAACACCTGTCTTCTATTTTTAAATGAAATTCCTTAATTACATAAGCTACTAGACACATAACTTTTATCAAAACAAGTCCTACAATATGTGCCCTCATTGTGATGTAGGGGAGAACTAAAAGTATTAGTGAAGTGAAAGTCGCTCAGTAGTGTCCCACTCGTTGCGACCCCATGGACCATACAGTTCATGGAATTCTCCAGGTCAGAATACTGGAGTGGGTAGCCTTTCCCTTCTCTAGGGATCTTCCCAACCCAGGGATCGAACACAGGTCTCCACATTGCAGGCGGATTCTTTACCAGCTGAGCCACAAGGGAAGCCCAGAAGTAATTAAAATAATATTTATTTTCTATATTTAAGTATTTCACAAGATGACATTATGAAATAGAGGTATATTCAACTAAGGGGGATAATCACAGATACAGGCACAACAGAGGCATGGGCACGATCTGTAGAGCTGGAGCGGGGTCCTAGAAGCCCCCACCCAGCAGTCATTAACTCTTTCCTTGCTGACTGTAGGGAGGGAAGGGTCCTGCAGGAAGGAGACACTTGGAGGCTAGGAAGCTCAGTGCAGCCACAACCAAGCTGTTCTCCAAGCATTTAAATGTTTTAATACTAGCCTTCACTCATACCTATACATAGAATTACATGCCCGCAGCAGCTACAAAGGCAGAGATACAAGTGTACAAGAGGACCTGTTAGGCAGGGCAGTAATGCCATGGTTCCCTAAATGTGAAAACACTCTTTGGTAAAGTACAAATCTTAAAGTTCAATTTTGCCTTTTTATTGTATTCCTAGAAAATTCAGTGCATATTAAATCCATGCAGCCACTACTTTACGCAAAGCAGAGTCAGGTATCGTACACTGCAGGACGGCTAACATCCCTGACCCCTGTCTAGTAAATGGCAGCAGTGTTACCCCAATCACTACGCTGACCACCTGCACAAACTTTCAAAATTCACATCAGGATTTGCACCACACCCGATGAATGCCATTGGGTTAAATTCACTTATCTTCTTTCCAATTCAATACTTCATACAAAATCAAGAGTTATCTATGTGGCAGAGTGTTTAAGAGCCTTTACTTCAGAGTGAGAAAGACCTGGATTCAAATATCTTCCTTAACGCTTTTTAGTCGTATAATCTTAGGAAACTTATTTTCCCTCTTTGAGCTTTGGTCTCCCTTTCTATAAATGGGAATAATCTACAAATGGGTGTAAGGTAATGTACCCATCACAATGCATGGGGCTCTGCATAAACTAAGGACTCAGTTAATGGTAACTCTTACTCTTAAATAAAAAATGAAGTAACAGAAAGGTATCTCATTTTACTTTCTCACTCCATTCTGTTTTCACTTACATGAAAAACAACTTATCTACACTCCAAAGTATTTTCCAAACTTAAAAATACGTAGTAAGTAAACGGAGCTCTGCAGAACTCGTTGACTAGTGAAGGTCTTGATTCAGATCAGACTGTATTAAGAACCATTCAAAATTATCCTACAAAACAGTTTAGTCCACATGCTTGAATCAGAACTTACTCAGTGAAACACACCACCACCTGGGAGCCCTGGGCTGGGACACCAAATTTAGGAACCAGAAATCCTATCTCTGAGATTAGGTTCTAGAGTAGAAAACGAGCAGATTGAACTAGCAAGGATTCTCAAACAGTTCTGATGCCAGAAGAGAATGAATATAGAATACATCCTTATGAAGCCTGAGGATTTAGTTTAAAATAGCTTCTAGCAGGAATTTGAACTCTTACCTTTAACATCATGTGAATTTTACATCCCTTCCTAACAGTCACAGTTTTTGTTTTCATAGCCATTTTAGTCAAAAACTTCAATGAGCACTAAGTATGTGCCAGGCTTTATAAAAGTGTTTTCTCTCAAATATTCACATAAATTGGACATATCATATTTTCCCATCCAGCATATTATCCCCTGGCTGATGAGATACAACCCTTGGTAGAGTAGAATCTGGTTTGAAAACCAGGGAATTAAACAGATGATCTCTGACTTATTTTAACCTAAAAAACTGGTGACTCAGACTTAATAAAATCTGCCTAATGAATACAGGCATGCTGTTTCACAAGAAATATTAATATTTCCAGTTTACTTCAGTTCAGTTGCTCAGTCATGTCCAACTCTTTGCAACCCCATGGACTGTAGCACGCCATGCTTCCCTGTCCATCACCAATTCCCAGAGCTTGCTGAAACTCATGTCCAAGTCAGTGATACCATCCAACCATCTCATCCTCTGTCATCCTTCTCCTCCTGACTTCAATCCCCAGCATCAGAGTCTTTTCCAACATGTCAGTTCTTTACATCAGGTGGCCAAAGTATTAGAGTTTCAGCTTCAACATCAGTCCTTCCAATGAATATTCAGAACTGATATCTTTTAGGAGTGACTGGTTTGATCTCCTTGTACCCCAAGGGACTTTCAAGAGTCTTCTCCAATACCACTCAAGTTTAATTAGCTGTAATGCTTCAAGAGAGTGCCTATTTAAAAATCATATGGTGAAGTGTTTTGTAAATTAAAAACACCTCCTAATTATCCAGTTTAATCAAATTTAATAAGCTTGGGGGTACCTATATGTGCTTAATAGCTTTGGGTTGTTTACCAAAGTAGCACATGGGTGCGGCCTCTTTCCTTAAAGAATTACTCATCTTCAGCACCAATATTTATTGAGAACTTTGTCAGGCCCTATTTCCCATGCCTTACTCACCTATTCTTACAATCCTGTGAGGGACACTATCCTCATTTCATAAATGGAAAAACTGAAGCACAGAGAGGTGAAACTAAGCTTGTGATCGTGCAGGGATTCAAACCAGGCAGTTTGGCTCTATTCACTATTCTTAAAAACAATTAAGAGAATAAGATCACATATAATAAAAGATGAAAGGGCTTCTCTGGTTGCTCAATGGTAAAGAATCCTCCTGCCAATGCAAGAGACCTGGGTTTGATCCCTGATCCAGGAAGATCCCACATGCCGAGGAGCAGCTAAGCCCCTGCACCACAACTCCTGAGCCTGTGCTGAGAGCCGGGAGCTGCAGCTAGTGAGACTGCGCGCCCTAGAGCCTGTGCTCTGCAATGAGAGAAGGCACTGCAGTAGGACGGCTGCGCACCGCAACTCAAGTAGCTGCTACTTGCTGCAACCAGAGAAAAGCCCCAGCAGCAACTAACATACAACACAGGGATCTAAAGTGAACTAAAAAAAAAAAAAATTTCTTTTTAAGACTAAATTTTGCAGTACAGCACAATAGGAAACTGGATAAGGGAAAGAAAAAGTGCGTATCTACAGGAAAAGTCAATGAAAACATAAGATTTCATCAGTCGGAACTTAGGGAAGAAAGTATTCAAGAATCTGTTTCATGACTTCAGGAATGACGACTCTGGATAGCTAGAGTGGAAACAGACAGCAGGAGAGGACAAAACTGAGTAGGCAAGGCTTGGAGGCAAAAATGAAAAAGCTCTGAAGGTTCTTGAGTTAGAGTTGGAAAGCCAAAACCCCACAGTATGTAGAGGTGTATGAGGTGGAAAAAAGAGGATTCTCTTATGTTTCAGAAGCAGGGGAGGACAGGGATTTTTGCCAGTCTTTTTCACTGCCACATCTCCAAGACCTAGCAGAGTGTCTTGCACAAAGCAGGGGCTCAATATACATATCTGTTGAATATACATGTAGAGGCATAAAATAAGAAGTGAAACATGCCTATAATGCATATTTTATCAGTAAAAAATATCTAGCCAAGTACCACTGCTTCTGATACTGCATGACTGAATATCTGCCAAGGGAACAGCTCTGGGGCCATTTGCTGCACTGCGATCAATAATCTCCTACTTGAAATCAGATGCCAGTCACTAGGCTTCTGCAGAAACACCTTGTAAATCTCGAGGGGCTCTCCAGAGGAGGAAGCATGAGGGGGCAGGGAGGAGGTGAATAGTGCCAAATCTCATTAAGGGTCTCTGAATGACCCATCTTATTCCTTTAGAGAGTGCAAGCCCAGTCCTTGGAGAGCCTCTGCCTGGTGGCGCAATGCAGAGAAATGACAGAGACAGTGGGCTCAAGATCACAGGGGCTGAAGTGTAAACAGATAAAGTAGGAGGTCCCCAGAAAAACAACGAGGCAAGGCTTTCTTGGCATTAGAGAAGCCATTTCTTGCCTAAGCCATTTTGTGATCTAAGCCTGGCCACAAGGCTCGTCCCTGAACAGCATGGGTCAGTAATAATGATCTTAATGGACCTAAAAAAAGGATCTTAAGATCCCCTGCAGCAGGAAATGGCAGCCCATGCAGGATTTTTGCCTAGGAAATGCCATGGACAAAGGAGCCTGCCGGACGCTGACTGAGCAACTGAAAGGGACCTTAAAAACAACTATTATCAGGCAGCAGAAGTACCAATAATAACAACCAGTTGTAAACTCCCATTTCTACTTCCATGACTTAGCCTGAAGCATTTTCTCCAGCTGTTGTGCAGAATCTGAACCCCCTCAGGCACTCAATCTTCAGATCAACTGGGATGCTGCTGCTGAGCCCCTCCCCTCACCCCGTGGCTTCCACTGAAACTAGAACTCTGTTGATCCTTGCCACAAGTCTATGCTCAATTGCTTTCCGCTGGAGCCCCTTTATGAACATGCATGTATTCCTAGCGGAAAACCTGGAGAAGGAAATGGCAACCCACTCCAGTATTCTTGCCTGGAAAATCCCCACGGACGGAGGAGCCTGGCAGGCTACAGTCCAAGGGGTCGCAAAAGAGTCGGACACGACTCAAGCGACTTAGCTTACTTTAGCTTAAAAGGTCCCGGATTTTCTGCTGGGGAGACACTGCTTTGGAAGATCCCCGGTATTCTACTCACTTGAAGCAAGTAATAAATCCTTCCTTCTGATCTTTGGCTTCTTTGGGTCTTTTTGTTTCTTTTTGTTGTTGTTGTTTCTCTTTTTTTTGGCTTGACACCCACCAAGACGTGACCCTGGTTCTCTGGTAAAAGTAGGAGGTGCCAAGCGGAAAGAAGGGCCCCAGCGCTGGCAGCAAGGGAAGAAGAGTAGGCTATAGTTGGTGTGAGGACAATCCAAGAGGAGCCCGGCACCCGCAGGGGGCGGCCACACACTCTCTCCCACATTCGCGATGCCTGGAGGACGCCAGCCCCTCACGACCTACCTGCCAGACGCCCGGTGGGAAGAAACCAGGACTCCCCCGCCCCAAGTCCAGATGACAAGTTTCTGCCACAGTCACCGACGCGCCGGGCGCGGAGAGCGAACTGGAGCGCGCATGCGCCAGTGTGACCGCGGCCTCCACGTGGCCCGGAGTCTCACAGAGACTACAACTCCCAGAGGAGGCCCGGAGTCGCACGGAGACTACAACTCCCAGAATGCTGAGCGAACCCCCGGCGACGCTTTAAAGCAGCGATTCTGGCCCCGGCTGGTCAGGTGAAGTGCGAGGGAGAACCGTGTTCTGCGTAGTTGTTTCCGAGGGACAGCAAGGGAGAGGGGTTAGCCATGTCGTCTTTGGTCAGAAGGATAATCAGCACCGCGAAAGCCCCCGCGGCCATTGGTCCCTACAGGTATAGGAGGGCTGTGGGAGCCGAGAAGGACTCGAGGCGTCTGGCGTCGCGACCCCGGGGCGGGCACTCGGGGCGTGTGGGCTGGGAGTTTGGGGCTTGGGCTGCTGCTGCTGCTACTGCTAAGTCGCTTCAGTCGTGTCCGACTCTGTGCGGCACCTTAGACGGCAACCGCTTGTCCGGGTCAGAGCTGCTGCGGGCCTCGGTGTTCACTATGCCCACTGGGACTGAACCATAGCAGGCAACGCACCGAGAGACTCGGTACCAATTGTGTTATAAAATTACCACTTGTATTTAAAGTTATAAAGGAAGAAAGATATGAGGGGAGACGTCATGAAATAAAAGAGGAAAGTTAGGAGCATGTTGAACGAAACAGGGAAGTAGGACATTGGAAATGAGAGTATCTTACTTTCTGAATACCCGTGAAATGGGGTAAAACAGATTTTACTTCTAAATTTAAAGTGAAGTTAAGGTTTCTTTACAAAAATTTTTTTAAACATTTAATGCCATTGAAATGTGTACTTTAAAATGGTAGATTTTATGTTTGGAAACAATGATGGGACTTTTTATCTAAGAGAGAATTAATTGCCTTTAAATACATGAACCGTGAACTTCCAGATGTTCAAGCTGGTTTTAGAAAAGGCAGAGGAACCAGAGATCAAATTGCCAGCATCTGCTGAATCATCGAAAAAAGCAAGAGAGTTCCAGAAAAACATCTATTTCTGGTTTATTGACTATGCCAAAGCCTTTGACTGTGTGGATCACAATAAACTGTGGAAAATTCTTCCAGAGATGGGAATAGCAGACCACCTGACCTGCCTCTTGAGAAATCTGTATGCAGGTCAGGAAGCAACAGTTAGAACTGGACATGGAACAACAGACTGGTTCCAAATAGGAAAAGGAGTACGTCAAGGCTGTATACTGTCACTCTGCTTATTTAACTTATATGCAGCGTACCTTATGAGAAACGCTGGACTGGAAGAAGCACAAGCTGGAATCAAGATTGCCAGGAGAAATATCAATAACCTCAGATATGCAGATGACACCACTTTTATGGCAGAAAGTGAAGAGGAACTAAAAAGCCTCTTGATGAAAGTGAAAGAGGAGAGTGAAAAAGTTGGCTTAAAGCTCAACATTCAGAAAACGAAGATCATGGCATCTGGTCCCGTCACTTCATGGGAAATAGATGGGGAAACAGTGGCAGACTTTGTTTTTTGGGGCTCCAAAATCACTGCAGATGGTGATTGCAGCCATGAAATTAAAAGACGCTTACTCCTTGGAAGGAAAGTTATGACCAACCTAGATAGCATATTCAAAAGCAAAGACATTATTTTGCCAACAAAGGTCCGTCTAGTCAAGGCTGTGGTTTTTCCAGTGGTCACGTATGGATGTGAGAGTTGGACTTTGAAGAAAGCTGAGTGCCGAGGAATTGATGCTTTTGAACTGTGGTGTTGGAGAGGACCTCTGAGAGTCCCTTGGACTGCAAGATCAGTCCTGTGTGTTCATTGGAAGGACTGATGCTGAAGCTGAAACTCTAGTACTTTGGCCACCTCATGGGAAGAGTTGACTCATTTGAAAAGACCCTGATGTTGGAAGGGATTGGGTGCAGGAGGAGAAGGGGACTACAGAGGATTCGATGGCTGGATGGCATCACCAACTTGATGGACATGAGTTTGAGTGAACTCCGGGAGTTGGTGATGGACGGGGAGGCCTGCCATGCTACAGTTCATGGGGTCGCAAAGAGTGGACACAACTGAGCGACTGAACTGAACTGAAAGTTGATTTGTTTGGCTCTCTTTCAGGTCTCAGTGTAGCTTATGCTCTTCCCTGTGATCTTGTTACTAATTCTGATATTTAGTTTCCTCACTACAAAAATGGTCAGTTCAGAAAGTAAGCCGGGTATCCTTCTTGACCCTTCAGCAATGATTAACCTTGTCTAATTACTTATTTCCTTGAGTGCTTGGCAGTGCTTTCTTTTGTCAGTTATGGGATCTTAGTTCCTTCACCAAGAATTGAACGAAGCCGCTGGAGTGAAAGTGCCAAGTCCTAACTACCGGACCCAGAGAATTCCCTGTTTAGTGTTTAAGAAACTCCCAACTACTTTCCAAAGTGTGTGTACCATTTTGCATATCCACCAACAAAGTATGAAGATTCCGTTTTCTCCACATCCTCATCCTTACTTATTATCAGTCATGCCTTATTGTGTGTAATGGTATGGTAGAGTGGCTTTGGTTTGCATTATTCCTTCACTCTGTATGTCTTCTTTTATGAGGTGTCTGTTCAGATCAATTGCCCAATATTTTGCTGGGCTGTTTGTCTTTATATCATTGAATTATATAAGAGTTCTTTATATATTCTGAATAAAAATCCATATATTCTGAATACAAATATTTGCGTTTCACAAATATTTTCTCCCAATTTGTGACTTCGGTTTCCATTTTCTTAAAGATGACTTTCAATAAGCAAAAGGTTTTAATTTCCATGAAGTCCAATTACAGTTTTTTATTTTATATTTTGTACTTTTTGTATCTTAGCAAAGAAATCTCTTGGCATTGAGTTTTATATTTTACATTTTACATATATTGGATTTCTGTTCTTTGCAGTCAGGCTGTGTTAGTCGACAGGACCATTTACATTTCAGGACAGCTAGGCATGGACCCTGCAAGTGGACAGCTTGTGCCAGGAGGGGTGGCAGAAGAGGCTAAACAGGTGAGTCATTTTCCACATTTGAACTTCCCTTTTCTACTTCTTTTTCATCATATTGAGGAATATTAAGAATCCATTTGGCTGATTTATTTTATAGAGATTATCAGATAGATGCTTTTTGTTATTGGTTGACTTATTGACGTAAAACAGTTTTACGTCAATAGAAAGTTGGAAATGTGATGAATCATTTACCAACCTTAAAAAAAAAAAGATTTTACTTGCCAAGGTGATTTTAAACCTGAATTATTGGGTATTAACTAAATTTACTGTAGTAATCATTTCATAATACATACACATATTAAATCATCATGTTATTTACCTAAAACTAATGCAGTATTATATCTCAAGTTATATTTCAGTGAAATGGGAAGGAAATTGAGAAAGCAATTGTGAATTGTGAAAACATCTTACCAAGTAATTGTGAATTGTGAAAACATCTTGCCACTTCCACATGAGTTGGGAAATTTTTTTAGGGCCAATGACTACAAAAATAATCCACCACCACAGAAGTAAAGATCATTGTCTGTTAGAGAGAAATATCAGGTTACATGCAGTATGCAGTATGTTTTCTAAAAATATTAATAAGGATGGGGGTATAATTCTAATCCAATAAATAGAATTAAATTATCATTGAGTGCATTCACTGAGTCATTTGTGATGTCCAAAGGTAGAAAATAACCTAAAATGTGCATCATGAGGAAGTAGCTAAAGAAATCCTGCTAGATCTGTACAGCTAAATTACTATGGAAATATCTTCCAGATAAATTGTTATATAATAAAACGAAGATACAGAACAGCTTGCACAATAAACTACCGTGTGTGTGTGTCTGTCTCTGTCTATCTTTCTGTTTCTGTTTGTCTCTGTCTAAGAATATATACATTTATGCTGGTAAAGGCATTGGCTGTCTCTGGAAGGATATACAAGAAACTAGAAACAGCTTTCTAGTGGTTGCCTTTGATGAAGGAAACTTGGGAGGGAGAGTAAGGGTGAAAGGCATCTTTTCACTGTATATGTTTTTTGTAGTTTTTGAGTTTTTTGCCATATCCATGTATAACCCATTTAGAAGATTAAATTTTTTTAAATCATCAACTACTATAATGTGACCAGTAGAGTGAATTGGAAAAACAATAAATTAAGGACAGAGTGAAAAACTAATATTTTTCCAAAGGCTAAAGTGTCAAACATACACAAAATTTACTAATAATTGTTTTTTAAGAAAAAGGAAACAACCTCTTTAAAAATATTGCTTCGAAGAAAACAGGTTTTAATGCTTACTAGCACATACTTTTCCTGAAAGTGATACAGAATTAGGAGCCCCAGTAGTTATTTCTGTTTTAGCTTAGTTGACATTGGCTGAGGATTTTACAATTCTAGCATTGAGGAAGAGACTTCAGTCNGTGAGTCATTTTCCACATTTGAACTTCCCTTTTCTACTTCTTTTTCATCATATTGAGGAATATTAAGAATCCATTTGGCTGATTTATTTTATAGAGATTATCAGATAGATGCTTTTTGTTATTGGTTGACTTATTGACGTAAAACAGTTTTACGTCAATAGAAAGTTGGAAATGTGATGAATCATTTACCAACCTTAAAAAAAAAAAGATTTTACTTGCCAAGGTGATTTTAAACCTGAATTATTGGGTATTAACTAAATTTACTGTAGTAATCATTTCATAATACATACACATATTAAATCATCATGTTATTTACCTAAAACTAATGCAGTATTATATCTCAAGTTATATTTCAGTGAAATGGGAAGGAAATTGAGAAAGCAATTGTGAATTGTGAAAACATCTTACCAAGTAATTGTGAATTGTGAAAACATCTTGCCACTTCCACATGAGTTGGGAAATTTTTTTAGGGCCAATGACTACAAAAATAATCCACCACCACAGAAGTAAAGATCATTGTCTGTTAGAGAGAAATATCAGGTTACATGCAGTATGCAGTATGTTTTCTAAAAATATTAATAAGGATGGGGGTATAATTCTAATCCAATAAATAGAATTAAATTATCATTGAGTGCATTCACTGAGTCATTTGTGATGTCCAAAGGTAGAAAATAACCTAAAATGTGCATCATGAGGAAGTAGCTAAAGAAATCCTGCTAGATCTGTACAGCTAAATTACTATGGAAATATCTTCCAGATAAATTGTTATATAATAAAACGAAGATACAGAACAGCTTGCACAATAAACTACCGTGTGTGTGTGTCTGTCTCTGTCTATCTTTCTGTTTCTGTTTGTCTCTGTCTAAGAATATATACATTTATGCTGGTAAAGGCATTGGCTGTCTCTGGAAGGATATACAAGAAACTAGAAACAGCTTTCTAGTGGTTGCCTTTGATGAAGGAAACTTGGGAGGGAGAGTAAGGGTGAAAGGCATCTTTTCACTGTATATGTTTTTTGTAGTTTTTGAGTTTTTTGCCATATCCATGTATAACCCATTTAGAAGATTAAATTTTTTTAAATCATCAACTACTATAATGTGACCAGTAGAGTGAATTGGAAAAACAATAAATTAAGGACAGAGTGAAAAACTAATATTTTTCCAAAGGCTAAAGTGTCAAACATACACAAAATTTACTAATAATTGTTTTTTAAGAAAAAGGAAACAACCTCTTTAAAAATATTGCTTCGAAGAAAACAGGTTTTAATGCTTACTAGCACATACTTTTCCTGAAAGTGATACAGAATTAGGAGCCCCAGTAGTTATTTCTGTTTTAGCTTAGTTGACATTGGCTGAGGATTTTACAATTCTAGCATTGAGGAAGAGACTTCAGTCTTTCTCCTCACAAAAAGAGACAGATTCTCACTATATTTCAGAAAGATTCACTCCATCAAAGAAAGCTGAGAGGCAGTTTACTTGTATAGAGGTGGCTTATGAAGAGTGAATTTCCTAGAAAAGGAAGATTTTTCTGCAACATAGGAAGTATTAATAAAAGATGGTAAACTGAATTGAGTTAAATCTTCAATGTAACATTAGTGCCTAAGGGTTTTCTTGCCTTGGTTCACAGGCTCTTAAAAACATAGGTGAAATTCTGAAAGCAGCAGGCTGTGACTTCACGAATGGTGAGCAACTTGAAATTATTTCACATTTCTGTTTGACATTTCTTTGGTAAAGAACACATGGCATCTAATAATATGTCCTGCCATATCTTTTGTTGTTTGAAGTTGGCTGAGTTTCAGTCCCATAGACATGATATCAATGAAAAATTAATCAGTAGTCTATCTAGAGCTATGTATACAATATCAGTAAAAAATTAATCAGTAGTCAATCTTAAGGAAAAAAATGGAGCATTTTATTTGACCCAACCTGAGGCTGATACCTGGCAGACAGTCTTTCAGAAAGCTCTGAGGACTGTTCTGAAGCAGTAAGGGGAGAGGCCAGCATATACATGACCTGGCACACATATTGGCAGAAGGTTAGTGCTATTCGTGAGGAACAGATAGCTAAGTTAATGGTTTTAGTGCTAGGTATAGAAACATGTAAAACTAGATTCACAACATTTTCTCCTGAAAATATCTATCTGGGGGCCGCTTCTGCCAATTTCCCTAAAGCACAAAGTGCCTTATCCTGATCTTCCTGAATTCCTTTCAGGATTTATTGTAGGTCAGCGACTACAGTGGCTAATGACTTTATTCTTATAAAACTGAATGCTCCCTTTTGATCTTAATTTCAATCAAAGTTTGGGAGGTGTTTCGTGACCAGTTTGTCCCACAGGGCTAAAAATGCTCGTGGCCAGGTTGGGCGAGGACTTTGTTGATATGTCACTCAGTGTGCTGTTAGCGGACTAGAGCTCTGTGAATAGCAGCCAGAAGCCAGGAAACGATTCTCTCTTGTTGCTGCTTCCCATATCTAGAGTACAACTATTATAATCATCGATCTTGAAGAACTGTATTTTAGGTCAATAATTTCAAGTCATCTAGTTATTTTTACTGGAGACTCAGTCACATTTGATAATGCAAGAAACAATCTTGCAAAATAGAACACAGGTGATATAGCTAGTGACATGAATAAGCTCATAAGTAAGTTATGTTATGGTCTAGGGAGTTGCATGGCTAGCACCAGCAAAAGAAGAATTAAACTTTGTGGTTGAACAGGTATTTCCATTGTTGAAGAGGTCTGGCTAATGCTCTATGAAGACACCCAGTGCACACTAGAGGGGAGGCAGGAGGACTAAATGGGCAGAGAAAAGAAATTGTATGTTAACATTTTTCTTGTCTTGCCTTAAAATGTGAATTTTATTTCATCACTACCATTTTTCTAAGTAATGTTTTAGATCAGACCAAATAACTAAACAAACCTAATGACAATGTATGTATCTCCTAGTGGTAAAAGCAACTGTTTTGCTGGCTGACATAAATGACTTCAGTACTGTCAATGATGTCTATAAACAATGTAAGTTATTTGGCTTTATTACTATTTTCCATTTTAAAGAGACGTGTATCTATTGGACTTCCCTGATGGCCCAGCGGTAAAGAATCCACCTTACAGTGCAGGGGATGTGGATTCAATCCCTGGTCCCAGAAGATTCCACATCCTGAAGGGCAGCTAAGCCCATGCACTGCAACTAAGACCCAACATAGCCAAATAAATAAACATTAAAAAAAGATATATATTAATAATATGTGTCCATTATAAATTAAGAAGGGCTTTCCTGGTGGCTCAGTGGTAAAGAACTCGCGTACAAATGCAGGTTTGATCTCTGGGTTGGGAAAATCCTCTAGAGAAGGAAATGGCAACCCACTCCAGTATTCTTGCCTGGGAAATCCCATGGACAGAGGAGCCTGGTGACCTACAGTCCATGGGGTCACAACTTAGCAACTAAACAACAACAGTACATTAAGATTGTTGGGCGAGGTTGAAGAAATGGTCATAGATCCTGTCCTAATAGCTGATTAGAAACACGAAGTATTTCCCCAAGATATTTCTATTGCATTCCGTCAAAAAACATACCGCAACCAGACAAATCCTTTTTCTTATGCTTAATTTTATTACATCCTTCTTAGGTTTTCTGTACTCTCCTAATCGTTTTTCAACACATGACTGCATTTGTTATTGCTGTGATGAGGTCTAGCCACGATCTGTCCTGCTCTCTCAGAACCATTAACTGGTTAGTTAATATTTCTGTGCCTTGGTTTCCTCATATCCTAAATGTGGATAACATCTTCTAAGGTTGGAATTTTTAATGAGTTAATACAGCATGTAAGCATGCATGTTAGAACAGATTCTGCAGAGTATATATTTTCATTTTTTTCCCAGAAAGCTAAGATATTTTTAAGAATATTAAATATTGTGAGACTCATAGCAAAATATTTTGTCAAACAAATATGAATATGAGCTTCTTTTTTCGAGTGTTGGCTTGTATCTAAGAACTGACATAGATCTGAATCACTTACCAGATTCTTGATCCTGCAGTGTTGAATTACAGCATAGTATCTGAAAAAACTAAAATGAAATTCTTTTAAATTAGATTTCCAGAGTAGTTTTCCAGCAAGAGCTGCTTACCAGGTTGCTGCTTTGCCCAAAGTAAGTACACATTTGTCTTAAAAGTTAAGAAAATTAAAAATGAAGGCCACAAGCTTCCCTGGTGACCTAATGGTAAGAGTCCACTGGCCAGTGCAGGGGACATGCGTTCAGTCGCTGGTCTGGGAAGATCCTGCATGCCACGGGACAGGTATACCCATCTGCCAAAACTACTGAGCCCGTGTGCCTAGATACTGTGCTCCACAAGAGAAACCACCGCCATGAGAAGCCCATGCACCACAACTAGAGAGCAGCCCATACTCGTCACTACTAGAGAAAAGCCCTTGCAGCAGTGAAGACCCACCACAGCTAAAAATAACAAATCTTAAAAAAGGCCACGCATGAATGTGAATACAACAGAATCATTTTACTTAAACTATGAGAAGTAAAACAGCCACTGTATTGTTTTACTGTTACTTAACAACTATAAATTGAGCCACATCTGTGAGTTCTACAGTTAAAATTTTAATTTTCTATTGTATGATAAAATATCTAGGAAATGCTCTGGTGGTCCAGTGGTTGGGACTCTGCGCTTTCACTGCCAAGGGCCCAGGTTTGATCCTTGGTTGAGGAACTAAGATCCAACAAGCTGCATGGCGTGGCCAAAAGCTTTCCATTAGGAAAATCATCTGAAAAACAATGGCTCCTAGATTTCTTATCATTCTTACTTTGGTTTTCTAATTGAACTAGAAGCACTTCCTATGCCCCTTAGCAGCACAATATTTCTACCTATAAAGAAGCAATTCTCATGGACTTCTGCTGGAAATTTTGCACCAAAGAAATTTAGCTTCTGTGAATGGTATTTTTGTCGTTTTGACTGTTACTTGGAATGATCAGTATCATCAAATTTATTAAGATACAGAATGAGATAGAAGGAGCTCTGAACTTGACATAAGACATGGGTTTGAACCTCTGCCATTTGGCTTTGTGTTCTGGGATGGGTTAAACAACCTTTCTAAGCTTTAGTGTTATCATCTGCACTGAGAGAACCCTGATAACAGAGCTGCTAGGGGAATCACATGAGCTAACATAAACGAACATGCTGGGCACGGTAGCCTAGCCTTTTCTTAGTGATTCTTGGTGAATGTGCCCCCTCCTTTCCTTCTTTGAAAAGTTTAATGTTAAAAATGCATGTGTTTTCAGTAGACATTATGGTGCTCTCTTAATCTGTTATTTTCCCAACAGGGAGGCCGTGTTGAGATCGAAGCAATAGCTGTGCAAGGACCTCTCACGACAGCATCACTCTAAGTGGGCCAAGTGTTATTTAGTCTGGAAATTTAATAGTATTTTTAAACTAATGGCTTAATCCTTGTTGGAAAGTATAAGGTTGAAATATCTGGAAATATGGAAATACCATATAATAAGGGAAACAATATGGATTGAAGATTAATGATGAATCTAGTTACTAATATTACAAATTATACTTCTGTAACACTTGTATTGCTGGATGTGGGAAAACAGACATGCCTTACTGAGTTAACTCAGAAGAATAAAAGTAGAAGGAAATAACATGTAGGAAAGATGAGCTACTAAGCCGGAAAAGTAAGAAAGAGCACACCTAATTCAACTAAACCCTATTAATTTAATGATGGGAAGTATTTTATTATGTCAGATATGTGATTTTTGCTTGAATAAAACTAAAGCATTTAAATTTGAATGGCAGAGATAAAGGAGAAGAAACTGGACCAAATTTTATATAGATAATATTTTTCTAGTGGAAATAAAATAGCATGCAGATTTTCCTTGGTGTGATTCCATTCACTGATTTTTTTTTAACAGTTTAATGTATGCATTAAATTACATTACCTAAATAAAAGTGAAGAAACTATGATGTTTAAACTCCCAACTTATTTTTTTTCTCAGTGTACTTCTGACTTTACATTTTTACGCTGTTGTAAAGGCTCTGTATAACCACTTTATGTTTGTTCTTTGAAGTCTTTTCACATAGAAACTACTACATGAATACCTCCTTGTTGTAGAATAAATTCCAACACAGAATTTTATAGATTTGAGAAGTTAAAAGTTCCCTTCACTCACTGTCTATTGCACTTACCTCCCCAAAGACCACCACTGCTGAGGATTCTGAGTGAGTGTAACCAGCAGATAGTTTTATATCCATTACATACTTGATCATCTAGTTTGGTTTTGATTTATTTATATAAATGGAGCTTTACTGTATGTATTATTCTACAGATTGCTTTATTCTTGTCTTGAAGGTTTTCCATATAGATACATATTGATCTACCTCATTTTTAAAGCTGTTGCAGACTCTTCTTTTATGTAGATATACCTTAGATGATTTAACCGTTGCTCCAAACAATTCCGTGTTTACACAATTATCAGTGTGCTCTAACATTCTTACTTACACATGTAACATTTTACATATACCTGTTTGTTTCAAGTTGTTTTAGAAATGTCTTGCTAATTTGTAGTTTGGTCACCAAAAGATAATGTTAGAAGCACTTCTGAAGAGCAGTTTTAAGACCATAGACTTTTGAGTAATTCCAGCAGGCTTCAAGGCCCAGATCTACCACTTATTATCTCTGTGATCTTCAGCTAATATTTAACCTCTTTTAAGTCTCAGTTTCCTGAAAGATAATAATTGCACCTTTTCAAAGGAATCTCATAAGCACTATTCAACATTAAGAAAAAAAAAAACGTTAAGATCATTCATGGCCTCTAGTCCCATCACTTCATGGCAAATAAAAGGGGGAAAAGTGGAAACCATGACAGATTTTATTTTCTTGGGCTCCAAAATCACTGTGGACAGTGACTGCAGCCAGGAAATTAAAAGACACTTGCTCCTTGGAAGGAAAGCCATGACAAATCTAGACAGCATATACACATCACTTTGCTGACAAAGGTTTGTATAGTCAAAGCTATGGTTTTTCCAATAGTCACGTACAGATGTGAGAGACCGTAAAGAATGCTGAGCCTGAAGAATTGATGCTTTCGAACTGTGGTGCTGGAGAAGACTAGAGATAAAGCCAAGCAATCCTAAAAGAAATCAACCACTAATAGTCATTGAAAGGACTGATAATGAAGCTGAAACTCCAATACTTTGATGACCTCATGCAAAGAGCCAACTCTGGAAAAGACCCTGATGCTAGGAAAGACTGAAGGCAGGAGGAGAAGGGGACGACAGAGGATGAGATTGTTAGATGACATCTGTGACTCAATGGACATGAGTTTGCGCAAACTCTGGGAAATAGTGAAGGTCAGAGAAGATTGGCATGCTGCAGTCCATCGGGTCGCAAAGAGTCAGACATGACTGAGCAACTGAACAACCACCACCAGTATTGCCTAGGACAGAGTAGTTTGGTGGGCTACAGTCCATGAGGTCCCAAGAGTCAGCCACAACTTAGCAGCAACTATAATGAGATCATCATATGATTTTTCTCACTTAGTTTGCTAATAATGGTGAAATACACCCATAGTAATGAGTTTTTATAGTATAGAACCAGTTATCGTTCCTAGATAAATTCACCTTGATCAACATACATATTTATAACATATTTCATACACACAAATTCAAGGTGAGGTATTTTGTTTAGGATCTTTATAGTTATGTTCATCCATGAAACTGGCTTTCTTCTTTTACATAAGAGTTCATTGTTGTAAATACCCTTGAACATGTGATGGAGTTTACCTATAAAACTGTTGGAGCTTAATATTTATTTTGGAAAAAAATTTTAAACTACTGACTCAGTTTCTTTAATGGTAATGGAAGTGGTCAGACGAGATGACAAGGGTGAACGTCGACATTCTAGGAATCAGTGAACTAAAATGGACTGGAATGGGTGAATTTAACTCAGATGACCATTATATCTACTACTGCGGGCAGGAATCCCTCAGAAGAAATGGAGTAGCCATCATGGTCAACAAAAGAGTCCGAAATGCAGTACTTGGATGCAGTCTCAAAAATGACAGAATGATCTCTGTTCATTTCCAAGGCAAACTATTCAATATCACAGTTATCCAAGTCTATGCCCCAACCAGTAATGCTGAAGAAGCTGAAGTTGAATGGTTTTATGAAGACCTGCAAGATCTTTTAGAACTAACACCCAAAAAAGATGTCCTTTTCATTATAGGGGACTGGAATGCTAAAGTAGGAAGTCAAGAAACACCTGGAGTAACAGGCAAATTTGGCCTTGGAATGCGGAATGAAGCAGGGCAAAGACTAATAGAGTTTTGCCAAGAAAATGCACTGGTCATAGCAAACACCCTCTTCCAACAACACAAGAGAAGACTCTACACANAGTGGTAAAGAACCCACCAGCCAGGTGAAGTGCGAGGGAGAACCGTGTTCTGCGTAGTTGTTTCCGAGGGACAGCAAGGGAGAGGGGTTAGCCATGTCGTCTTTGGTCAGAAGGATAATCAGCACCGCGAAAGCCCCCGCGGCCATTGGTCCCTACAGTCAGGCTGTGTTAGTCGACAGGACCATTTACATTTCAGGACAGCTAGGCATGGATGGACCCTGCAAGTGGACAGCTTGTGCCAGGAGGGGTGGCAGAAGAGGCTAAACAGCCTCTTAAAAACATAGGTGAAATTCTGAAAGCAGCAGGCTGTGACTTCACGAATGTGGTAAAAGCAACTGTTTTGCTGGCTGACATAAATGACTTCAGTACTGTCAATGATGTCTATAAACAATATTTCCAGAGTAGTTTTCCAGCAAGAGCTGCTTACCAGGTTGCTGCTTTGCCCAAAGGAGGCCGTGTTGAGATCGAAGCAATAGCTGTGCAAGGACCTCTCACGACAGCATCACTCTAAGTGGGCCAAGTGTTATTTAGTCTGGAAATTTAATAGTATTTTTAAACTAATGGCTTAATCCTTGTTGGAAAGTATAAGGTTGAAATATCTGGAAATATGGAAATACCATATAATAAGGGAAACAATATGGATTGAAGATTAATGATGAATCTAGTTACTAATATTACAAATTATACTTCTGTAACACTTGTATTGCTGGATGTGGGAAAACAGACATGCCTTACTGAGTTAACTCAGAAGAATAAAAGTAGAAGGAAATAACATGTAGGAAAGATGAGCTACTAAGCCGGAAAAGTAAGAAAGAGCACACCTAATTCAACTAAACCCTATTAATTTAATGATGGGAAGTATTTTATTATGTCAGATATGTGATTTTTGCTTGAATAAAACTAAAGCATTTAAATTTGAATGGCAGAGATAAAGGAGAAGAAACTGGACCAAATTTTATATAGATAATATTTTTCTAGTGGAAATAAAATAGCATGCAGATTTTCCTTGGTGTGATTCCATTCACTGATTTTTTTTTAACAGTTTAATGTATGCATTAAATTACATTACCTAAATAAAAGTGAAGAAACTATGATGTTTAAACTCCCAACTTATTTTTTTTCTCAGTGTACTTCTGACTTTACATTTTTACGCTGTTGTAAAGGCTCTGTATAACCACTTTATGTTTGTTCTTTGAAGTCTTTTCACATAGAAACTACTACATGAATACCTCCTTGTTGTAGAATAAATTCCAACACAGAATTTTATAGATTTGAGAAGTTAAAAGTTCCCTTCACTCACTGTCTATTGCACTTACCTCCCCAAAGACCACCACTGCTGAGGATTCTGAGTGAGTGTAACCAGCAGATAGTTTTATATCCATTACATACTTGATCATCTAGTTTGGTTTTGATTTATTTATATAAATGGAGCTTTACTGTATGTATTATTCTACAGATTGCTTTATTCTTGTCTTGAAGGTTTTCCATATAGATACATATTGATCTACCTCATTTTTAAAGCTGTTGCAGACTCTTCTTTTATGTAGATATACCTTAGATGATTTAACCGTTGCTCCAAACAATTCCGTGTTTACACAATTATCAGTGTGCTCTAACATTCTTACTTACACATGTAACATTTTACATATACCTGTTTGTTTCAAGTTGTTTTAGAAATGTCTTGCTAATTTGTAGTTTGGTCACCAAAAGATAATGTTAGAAGCACTTCTGAAGAGCAGTTTTAAGACCATAGACTTTTGAGTAATTCCAGCAGGCTTCAAGGCCCAGATCTACCACTTATTATCTCTGTGATCTTCAGCTAATATTTAACCTCTTTTAAGTCTCAGTTTCCTGAAAGATAATAATTGCACCTTTTCAAAGGAATCTCATAAGCACTATTCAACATTAAGAAAAAAAAAAACGTTAAGATCATTCATGGCCTCTAGTCCCATCACTTCATGGCAAATAAAAGGGGGAAAAGTGGAAACCATGACAGATTTTATTTTCTTGGGCTCCAAAATCACTGTGGACAGTGACTGCAGCCAGGAAATTAAAAGACACTTGCTCCTTGGAAGGAAAGCCATGACAAATCTAGACAGCATATACACATCACTTTGCTGACAAAGGTTTGTATAGTCAAAGCTATGGTTTTTCCAATAGTCACGTACAGATGTGAGAGACCGTAAAGAATGCTGAGCCTGAAGAATTGATGCTTTCGAACTGTGGTGCTGGAGAAGACTAGAGATAAAGCCAAGCAATCCTAAAAGAAATCAACCACTAATAGTCATTGAAAGGACTGATAATGAAGCTGAAACTCCAATACTTTGATGACCTCATGCAAAGAGCCAACTCTGGAAAAGACCCTGATGCTAGGAAAGACTGAAGGCAGGAGGAGAAGGGGACGACAGAGGATGAGATTGTTAGATGACATCTGTGACTCAATGGACATGAGTTTGCGCAAACTCTGGGAAATAGTGAAGGTCAGAGAAGATTGGCATGCTGCAGTCCATCGGGTCGCAAAGAGTCAGACATGACTGAGCAACTGAACAACCACCACCAGTATTGCCTAGGACAGAGTAGTTTGGTGGGCTACAGTCCATGAGGTCCCAAGAGTCAGCCACAACTTAGCAGCAACTATAATGAGATCATCATATGATTTTTCTCACTTAGTTTGCTAATAATGGTGAAATACACCCATAGTAATGAGTTTTTATAGTATAGAACCAGTTATCGTTCCTAGATAAATTCACCTTGATCAACATACATATTTATAACATATTTCATACACACAAATTCAAGGTGAGGTATTTTGTTTAGGATCTTTATAGTTATGTTCATCCATGAAACTGGCTTTCTTCTTTTACATAAGAGTTCATTGTTGTAAATACCCTTGAACATGTGATGGAGTTTACCTATAAAACTGTTGGAGCTTAATATTTATTTTGGAAAAAAATTTTAAACTACTGACTCAGTTTCTTTAATGGTAATGGAAGTGGTCAGACGAGATGACAAGGGTGAACGTCGACATTCTAGGAATCAGTGAACTAAAATGGACTGGAATGGGTGAATTTAACTCAGATGACCATTATATCTACTACTGCGGGCAGGAATCCCTCAGAAGAAATGGAGTAGCCATCATGGTCAACAAAAGAGTCCGAAATGCAGTACTTGGATGCAGTCTCAAAAATGACAGAATGATCTCTGTTCATTTCCAAGGCAAACTATTCAATATCACAGTTATCCAAGTCTATGCCCCAACCAGTAATGCTGAAGAAGCTGAAGTTGAATGGTTTTATGAAGACCTGCAAGATCTTTTAGAACTAACACCCAAAAAAGATGTCCTTTTCATTATAGGGGACTGGAATGCTAAAGTAGGAAGTCAAGAAACACCTGGAGTAACAGGCAAATTTGGCCTTGGAATGCGGAATGAAGCAGGGCAAAGACTAATAGAGTTTTGCCAAGAAAATGCACTGGTCATAGCAAACACCCTCTTCCAACAACACAAGAGAAGACTCTACACATGGACATCACCAGATGGT
>SJYW01000589.1:442489-455590 GCA_006410735.1 Raphicerus campestris | reverse complement strand
TCATGTAGGATGTGAGAGTTGGACTGTGAAGAAGGCTGAGTGCCGAAGAATTGATGCTTTTGAACTGTGGCGTTGGAGAAGACTCTTGAGAGTCCCTTGGACTGCAAGGAGATCCAACCAGTCCATCCTAAAGGAGATCAACCCTGGGATTTCTTTGGAAGGAATGATGCTGAAGCTGAAGCTCCAGTACTCTGGCCACCTCATGCGAAGAGTGGACTCATTGGAAAAGACTCTGATGCTGGGAGGGATTGGGGGCAGGAGGAAAAGGGGATGACCAAGGATGAAGTGGCTGGATGGCATCATGGACTGGATGGGCAGGAGTGTGAGTGAACTCCGAGAGATGGTGATGAACAGGGAGGCCTGGCGTGCTGCGATTCAATGGGGTTGCAAAGAGTCGGACATGACTGAGTGACTGAATTGAACTGAATGGTAACGGGAACATTCAGATTTTCGTCATTTACCTTGCTATAGAATTTGCACACTTCATCTGAATTTCACCTTTTAATCTCTTGCATCTGTATTCAGTGCCTTCTTTTCATCTAATATATTTTTGCTATTTTTTTAATCAGCCTTGTCCAGTTTATCCATTTTACTAATCTATTTAAAGAATCATTTTTTGTTTATTCTTTTATCTTGAGCATTAATTTCTGCTCTTGTATTTAGTGTTTCCTCCAAGTTATATATGACACTTCTTTCTGCTTTTAATATTAAGACTCTCTATTTGTATGTGACAGAAACCCAACTGGTATAAAAAGGGAAAAAAGAGGAATTCATAGGATCATGTAACAGAAATCCAGTGTACAGCCGACTTTAGATATGTGTGTTCCAAAAACCTCCCGGCTCCATCTGTCTCAAGGGGAAGATGCTGCAGACTCAATGTAGAGAACACCAAAGTAACAACCCCAGGAGAAAGGCAGGCAGGAGAGTCTGAGAAGCTTCTGATTGGTCCAGCCCAAGGATAAGGACCTATTGCTAAACCAATCACTGTAGGAAGGAAATCAAATAAAACTGACCAATAAGGGTCCAAGGGGCATTCTTATAGATAAGTCATGACTTCAGATTCTAACTCTGCAATGAGAAAATGAAATAAAATGCTGGTACCCAGGTTGATTAATGTTAGTGGCTGGGATTTTGAGTGTCTGTCTCACACTTTAAGGAAAATGATGATTGTGTTCAACGTGAAAAGGAACACATTGCATGTTAACCTTTCAAACATACAAACACAGCAATCTCTTTGAAGTGTGTTATTAAATTATCACAAGATGTCTAAAGAGTCACCCATATTTCCCTGTGTTATACTCCTTACCTTTGATGAAGTGTGTGATTTAAAAAATATTTTTCTCAAGGACACAAGTCAAAAGTAATACGTTTCTATAACAAAAATTCACATAGAGAAACTTTCTAACACTTTATTTTTAATAACATTCAATCAAAATTGTAAATACTGAACCAGCAGTACAAAATAATTTTATAAAAAGTTTGGCCATATTTTGCCTATAGCAAGTTATACTTAGTTCTGAGGAAATTACCATGATTATGTAAGAATACAGAGCATTTATTAATAAATAGCATCAACAAGTATTCAGAATGTGAAATTTGTACTAAGTCCTATAAGGCACTTTCCCTGCTCCAAAGGGCTTAACCATCTTTTTGCTAACATTTGGTCAATAGAACACATTAAAAAATAACTTCAAATAAAATCTTTAGATTCAGTGTTTCTTTCTAAGAAGTCAATTAGTTCTCATAAATTGTAGTTAGCTAAGTGCTAACTTAGCTATGTTTGGGCATAATCGCTCTCTCTATAACACTAATCAATATTTACTAATACAGTGAAGTATTATTGGAACAATCTCTGTAATCTATCTTCAATAGATTCCAATGAGGAAAATTCAGAAGTGCTATGCTCTGCAGTTCAATAAAGTTATATTAATAGTTGTGCTTTGGCTATCTTGTATCTTACTATTGCAACACAAAAAAATAATCCCTCAGATACATCATGATTTTTGACTGAATTATGTGTCGGAGAAGGCAATGGCATCCCACTCCAGTACTCTTGCCTGGAAAATCCCATGAACAAAGGAACCTGGAAGGCTGCAGTCCATGGGGTCCACTGAGTCAGACATGACTGAGCGACTTCACTTTTTTTCACTTTCATGCATTGGAGAAGGAAATGGCAACCCACTCCAGTGTTCTTGCCTACAGAATCCCAGGGATGGGGGAGCCAGGTGGGCTGCTGTTTCTGGGGTCACAGAGTGAGACACAACTGAAGCGACTTAGCAGCAGCAGCAACGTGTAATGTTTAGATTTTCTCTTTTTAGAGTTTATATTTTCTGAAGTTTCTAATATGAACATGTATCCATTTTTTTACTAAGAAAAAATTTTAATGATAAAGGAATTCTTTCTTGCAATTATTAGTAAGCAATCACTGTCACAAGTACTTAGATAAAAGCAGTGTTTTTACCCCTCCCCAAAAAAACTCTTAACAAAGCTCTGATATCCAGAAAACCTGAAGCAACTGGACAGCTGCAGTTGACAGCCTCTTCTTTTGTCACTGAAGAATATTTTTTATGTATTTGGAATCAAGATCATGTATATTGATTCAGTATAATATGCATTATTTTTTTCATAAATTTATATGATAGTATGAATTCTTATATCTTGCTAGTTACTTCTATTTTGTTAAGAAAAATTTGAGAACTACATTTTGGGTTTCCTTGGTGGCTCAGTGGAAAAGAAACTGCCTGCAATGCAGGTGTGGGTTTGACTCCCAGGTGGGGAAGATCCCCTGGAGAAGGAAGTGGCAACGCATTCCAGTATTCTTTTTTAAAATTCATTAAATTTTATTTATTTATTTTTGGCTGCAGGGGTTCTCATTGCTGTGCTCAGACTTTCTCTAATTGCAACAAGTCGGGGCTACTCTCTAGCTTCAGTGCTCAGGCTTCTCACTGCGGTGGTTTCCCTTGTTGCAGAACACGGGCTTTACAGGGCAGGCTCCGTAGTTATGGCGTACACAGGCTTAGTGGCTCTGCCGTACTGGAATCTTCCCAGACCAGGGGTGAACCAGTGTCCCTTGCATTGGCAGGCAGACTTCCCTGGACCACCAGGGAAGTCCCCCCACTCCAGCATCCTTGCCTGAAAAATCCCATAGACAGAGGAGCCTGGTGGGCTCCAGTCCATGGCGTCGCAAAAAATTTGGACACAACTTAACAGCTAAACAACAACAATCTATATTTTACAAGTAAAAAAAAAAAAAATTTAAAGATTAGGAGGCCAACCACCTGAGACGAGATTAAGGGAGTGCAAGCCCTGCACACACTGGAATCTTGTCATAGACCCTGGCTTTGAACATTGTTATAAAACCTCTCATCAAACCCTCCTGGGTCAGGGAAATGGAGGCAGGAGCCCATCTGTTTCCTCCTATGCCTGGCAAAGTAATAAAACTATTCTTTTTTACCTCACCCCCTCCTTGGGGAAAAACAAATGAGACAGATTTCAAACCAAAATTATGGTCCCTAATTGGTTTTTCAGAACTCTTTTGCTGGAAACCGGTGAGGCAGGCAGCTCTCTGTCCTAATAATGGATAGAGTTGTGTGTTTATTCACATCAGTTGCACACTATTAAACTGAAAGGGTAATTTAGGCGAACATAATACACACTGGCCCCCCTTTGACCTTCAACAGTTATTAAAGCCTGGCTTTGATGTTTGCAGACTTCTTTCAGTAGGTGCAGAAATAATGACACGGTTGTTAGCTTGCAATATCTCAGCTATTACCCAATACATTTGCTGGGTGGTGTTTCTGAAGTGAAGCTGAAGGTCTCCAATTTGACTTCATGTGGGTTAGTACTGCCAGGGAATTCCTTAACTTTTGCTCGAAGTAACAAGAACTGAAAAGAGAAATTCCGTATCTGTCAACGGCTCTCTGAGATTATACTGATTCTGTTCCTGCAATTAAAACCTTGAGATTACAGCCAGTCTCACTCCTTAACTTTATAAGCTCTGGGGACAAGAAGAGCTGACAAAGTTTTAGATGAAATAACACTTTGTGAGCAAAGGCTTTCAACTTTTCAAGACACAGCCCTACCTTGCTATTATTAGAGGATCACTCTCCTTTTACCCAACAGAGGCACATGGGCTACATGAAACGGCTTTATGATGTTCACAATGTTGACATTTGTGAAACAATTCAGAATTGGGTCACCAAATTAGCTTTATAATGAGATGCTTGTAATGTTAGATGCTCTGACCATCTATTGTATTTGTCGAAAGAACACAGATTATTTAACCATGACCATCCAACACCCTTTGATTACTTCAATGTGGAAAAGCCATTCTTAACTCAAGGCCAAGTGTGGAATAAAGCATCTGTTAAAAATGATTGTGAAGAAAATAAAAACAAAAAGAATGATGTGCAGGAATTCCCTGGAAGTCCAGTGGTTAGGACTCCATGCTTTCACTGCCAAGGGCCTAGGTTCGATCCCTAGTCAGAGATCTAAGATACCACAAGCAATTCTGCATGGCCAAAAAATTAAAAAATAAATGATGTGGGTGTTTTGATTGCTCAAGGCTATTAGCTATGCTAAGACTCTTAGTCCAAAGTTTGAATGGAAAAAGCAGTGAGGTCACAGGTTGGTCACACACTCCTATCCTGTGGGTCCCCCAGGAGATGATACAGAGCACCTCTGACCAAGAGTCTGGAGTATGGATTGGGGAATTCCTAGATTGGCAACTGGCACCCCCTGTTGATAAAGGCCAACGTTCTCTCCCTAATGGGAATCAGTTCAGTTCAGTTGCTCAGTTGTGTCCAGCTCAGTCCCCACGGACTGCAGCACGCCAGGCTTCCTGGTCTAACACCAACTCCTGGAGCTTGCTTAACCTCATGTCCATCCAGTCAGCGATGGCATCCAACAATCTCATCCTCTGTCGTCCCCTCCATCTTTCCCAGCATCAGAGTCTTTTCCAATGAGTCAGTTCTTCGCATCAGGTCGCCAAAGTATTGGAGCTTCAGCTTCAGCACCAGTCCTTCCAATGAATATTCAGGGTTGATTTCCTTTAGGATTGACTGGTTTGATCTCTTTGCAGTCCAAATGGGGATGCCAACTGGCAAATCATTTGTTCACCATTTCCTTCCCAGTTACATATAGAAAATTCTGCAATCATCTAAACAGAACACAAATTGGACTACAAAGTGGCTATACAGCAACCTGCAATTAGAAAATTCAGTCCTGGGGACTTCTGATTAAGCTTCACCTTTCAATGCAGGGGGTGTGGGTTCAGTCCCTGGTCAGGGAAGTAAGACCCTACATGCCTTTCAGGCAAAAAACCAAAACATAAAACAGAAGCAATGTTGTAACAAATTCAATAAAAACATAAAAAAAAAGCGAGAAAATCCAGCCCTGATGGTAGTTTTTCTATTAATTCACTTTAAATAGCTCAAGTCTTAATCCAGCTCCTGCATTTTGAATCTGGAAGCAAAATAAATAAACTTCTCTCAAAGTCTGAGAACTAAGAATCAGAGTGTACTTTGCTATATCAGTTTTAGGCAAAAGAAAAAAAAACTTTAGCATAGGAAGGGATGGTTTTGTGGTTTTATATGCACTTTTTCACAATATAAGGGCTAAGTAAATTATCATTTACATTATAAAATGTGGATGTGTACACATACACTTCTGTTTTAGCATATCCATATAGCCTGGCATATACATTACCTTCTTATGGAAGAATTAGAAGCAAGAAGCTTTATTATCTTTTCATAGAAGGACTAAAGGACATGGGGGGAACAACTTTTCATACCTTTCTGTATTATTTGACTTTTACTACAGGCAATTATTACTTTAATTTTGTTTTTAAAAATTAATTAGCAGATTATTTAGATGGAATATTTTAATTTTGGAATATTCAAATATTATGGAACATTTCAAATTTCTTTCTAGGTTTTGAATTTTAAATGTATTATTAATATTATCTAAAAGAATAAGAACAATTTCTAAAAATGTCTTAATAACCATTAAACGCCAAAAACAAAAGTATAGAAAGTATCAGAAATTTATACAAATTTCCAAATTTTTCTGAGAATAAATTATTTTAGTTATTATGGAAAAAAATGGGATGGGATTAATAAGTAATTTGAAAACTTCTACTTTACAACTCTATAATAATGCTTTTGAGAAAGACTTCTTCAAAGAATGCGTTCTGAATAGATCTCTTTAACATATGCTAGAGATTAAAAACAAAATCCACACAATGAAGAACGGACTTTTATGCCTATTAAGTAATTGAATCCTACTATTTCAGTACTTGATACAAAGTACAATCACTTTCTAAGGTGACTGTCTCTTATACACATCTNTCTTTAACATATGCTAGAGATTAAAAACAAAATCCACACAATGAAGAACGGACTTTTATGCCTATTAAGTAATTGAATCCTACTATTTCAGTACTTGATACAAAGTACAATCACTTTCTAAGGTGATCATTCATATTTTACACTAAGCTCTGACATTTTCTACTTACTAAATGCCTATACAAAGATATCTTTAGGTCAGGAAAAACATCTTTGGATGACAAAATGTAGCCTAAGAGATGTTATATCAGTTCTGAGTTATATAACTTTCTGACCTCAAATTATTGCTAGTTTTGGAACTACACCAAATATATAGTGTTATTAAGCTTTACCAGCTTTGGAATGAAAACATTAGAATCACACAAATCCATATTTTACATATTTTTTTTAATGTTAAGTATAAATGGGAACCCTTGGTACTTGTTATTCACTATAGATTTAACAAATATTTATCAAGCACCTATCATTTTCATGAAAGCACCCATCTTTTCCATTAAAAGAATAAAATGCATGAATTCAAAGACATATAAAATAGTCCTTCTTCTCAATAAAATCACAATCCAGCTTCTTTATCTTGCAGACAGGATGAGGTCATCTACTCAAGTAACTCCCCTTGTTACCTACCTCAATTCAACTCTTTAAAGTCAGGAACATAAAAACATTAAAATCAGAGTAAAGCTAATTCTTCCCTCTATTCTATGTTCTTAAAATTAATTATATCATCTTCATAGTTTAATACAGAAGCTAAAGTAAAAGAGTCTAGTTAATTCATCCAAGAAGTTATCTTTAAGCTATAAATAAGATAAAGATACTAAATGTGTCCAGAATATAATTCTACCCTGATATTCATAAGCACAAGGCACTCACTGGTGAAAAAGATTGCTATCATTATTCTTATTCACAGATAATAATCACAGATAATTTACCAAAATCCCTTGGCAATTTTGGAGGAATTCTTGAAAGGTGACTTTCTAAATCATGTTACCATTAATGAAATATTGTAAATGGTTTTTAAATCTTGATTTTATTTAGCTCTTTCCCACCTCTAAAGCCTAATATTAAATCAGAGTACTCTTAAAAAAAAAAAATAGAGCCCAAGGAATAGACTCCACATAGTCAACAAATCTAGTTTTTAATTCTTGCTGTTTGTTGCCTCTGAAATATATTTAAACGTCAATTTAAAATACCTTTAATGTCAGTTAAAGGAATAACACCAGTTGAAACACCTCACATACATGTTAAATTACTAGATGATTCAAAATGGCACATTAAAAATGTGTAGCCTTTCATTGTGAAAAATGCCTAATTTTATAACAGCACCAGAGTCTGTATTCCTTTTATGAGAATTTTGTTACCATTTTTCATACACCATGATCATTAAGGATCCTTGGTAGTAGATAGACTTAAGAAGATAATTAAATGACACACTTTCCCAGGTTCCTACTAGCTTTAAATTCTGTGATAGGAAAGAAATGCTAGCTATAAGTTGTCCCATTGTTGTTGATCATTCTTATTCCATCCTAATTCTGTATGATTTCATTATCATGAGCTGCCTAAAATTTTTTACTTAACTCATTTCTCTAGTCACCTATACTTAAAGGTGTATGTTTTCTTTTAGGGTCTCACTGTTCTACACTGAATGGACCCCATTACCACAATGAAGAAAATGCCCTCACACTGTTAAATGAACATATACTCTAGTCAGTACCGGCTCTGACTACTGTAGTTCTGAATTCTAAGTAGCTAAGAAAACCATTTATAGCTTAGCAGTTCTATGGAACAGTGTAATGAAGAACATGATAATCACATTTTCCTGGTATAAAACGTGTCGATGTTGAAAGATACCATCTGTGACCACAACTTCACTGCAGTTTTCTGTCTTCTCTGTTATAACATGCTGTGTCCCTTCACCCTTCCATCCAGACCTATCTGTGTGGCTGCTGAAAGATCCATGGCTTCTCCTGTTTCTTCTTCTTTTGTTTCAGCTGCTTCACTGACTTTCTCACTCTCCATCTCTGTTTCAACCATTTCTCCTGTCTCACCTGGAAAATTAACCAAAGGGGATATTAAGAGATACTTATTTAGCATTAACAACCAAGTGCCTCATACCTGGTTTTCAACAGGGGCAGCTCTTGCTCTTTAAGTCTAAACAGTAGGTTTCTCTAGGGATGTCAAGAAAGGCAATCGCCCTGGGTCTCTGAGATCCTCAGAGGGCCGATATCACTTACCATTTCTGAGTCTTGGCACTCTCTTATAGAAAATCAGGATGCAGAATTACCCAGGAAGTGATGGCAGAACATATTACAAATAGAAAGTTCAAAATATGGTCTAGGGGTGTCCAGAAACTTGTCTTGTTTGGTCATTCTGGTGTTTAAAGAAAACAATCATCAAACTTTTAAAGAGCTGAAACATTTAAAAGTCCAAGTATTGCAAATACAAACGTTTCCCTAAGAAGTCAGTTCGGGCAACACTGGCCCCTATGTTTTGAATGGAGCCAAGAAGCAGCTGCCTCTTTTGATAGGATTGTGCTCCTGTTCACCAAGGTCCCTGGGGCTCCCCACAACATTACATGTGCCCCTCAGTTCACCCACTGCCATCACCCTAGGCCCCAAAGACTTGAGTGTGCCAAGTCTATATAACAAATATATGCTTTTACTTGCTTCTGCATTCTGATTTCCAGAGCACTTTTATACACCTTCATTAAAGCACTTACCTCAATAGATTGTGGTATTTTGTTTAAATCCTGCCTTCTCCCCCACTAGACTGTGAGACCCTTGAGGACAGGGACTATCCCTTACTCCTGCACTGGACACCAAGCAAATGATTAGACACTCAAAAACTGCTGCATTAACGAGTGAAAAAATTAAGAAATAGACTGAAGAATGTTTCACTTAATTCTACTGTAAGATGAAGTTAAAATTTACCAAAATGTAAATCCTGCCCCAGAAGAATTTTTAAATTGTAACTCCAATAAAGAACAGTATAGATTCCATTTTCTTTATACAGGCAATGTACATGTTTTAAAAATAGCATTTGCTAAGACATAGTACATTTCTCTAGTCTCATAAAAAGAGAAGGAGGACAAGGGGAGACTGACAATAATTTTAAAGATAAGATTGCAAAGATGAAAATGACACTCTAAGAGGCATTACTAGTGTGTTCTTTCATTAAAAAGTCAGTTCCTGGGCTTCCCTAGTGGTTCAGTGGTTAGGAGTCCCACTTGCAATACAGGGAACACTGGTTGGATCTCCGATCTGGGAAGATGCCACATGCCGGGGAGGAACTAAGCCCATGGGCCATGGCACTGAATCCAACTCCCCTAGAGTCTGTGCTCCACAACAAGGGAAGCCAGTACAGCGAGAGAAGCCTGCGCACTGCAAGTATAGAGAGTAGCCTCCACTAGGCTGCAACTAGAGAAAGCCCACACACAACAAAGACCCAGTGCAATCAAAAATAAATAAATAAATAAAATTGCATGTTTTTAAAAAGTCAGTTCCTCCACTGACCATCTTTACTTTGGATCCTCATCCCATACATGGGGCCTGATGAACAGTGAACTTGGAAAATTTCAGAAATTTTAACATTCCTTCAATATCCCATTTCATTTAACAATGAAGCTAGGTTAAAAATCTAGATACTTTTCTAAAGACTATGCTTTGGAAAACTTTTGCTGGAAAGCCAAGTGCCTGTTGTTCAAGTCTGGAAGCCTTTTTAGTTTGGGTCACGGAAACTTCAACCACTGAGAGACTCCGGGGTCGGGGAGCTGTGTGTCAGCCTCCCCCACGCCCCAGAGATGATCTCTTACGGAGCACATCTAAACAACCTGATCCGACAGCATGACTTTTACCTTCAATGTGTTGGTCCTCTTCGTTAGTGTGAATTTTCCTGGCCATTTCCACCACATGTTCCATGCTTTCAACTGTTCTTTCAGGTTGGAGCTTCTGCATGTTCCCAGGACCTTCGGCAGTTTTATGGCGTGAATCAGCCTTTACAGCTGTCTCCACAGACTGACTTGCATCCAACACTTCTGGTCCGCCATGCTCTCTGGGAATCGTCTCTGGAAGCTGGGGCTGCTCACCTTTCCCCAGCGTTTCCTGAAGTTGCTTCTCTTCCTCGGTTCCCACAGACTGACTTCCGTCTGACACTTCCGGTCCGCCATACTCTCTGGGAATCGTCTCTGGAAGCTGGGGCTGCTCCTCTTTCCCCAGCGTTTCCTGAAGTTGCTTCTCTTCCTCGGTTCCCACAGACTGACTTCCGTCCAACATTTCCAGAGATGCATTCTCTTTGGGAACTGTTTCTACAAGTTGGGACTGCTCATCTTCTCCAGCGGTTTCTTGAAGGTGCTGCGTCTCAGCTGTTTCCACAGGCTGCCTGCCTTCCAACATCTCCCGAGATTCTGTCTCCTTGGGAACTGTCTCTGGGAGTTGGGACCGTTCACCCTTTCCCCCAGCTTCTTGAGATCCTGGCTCTCTGGCTGCTTCCAGAGGAACTCTCTCAGCTGTTCCTAGAGGCGTCATCTCTCCGGCAGCTTGTGGATCCTCAGTACCTTCCACTGCTCCTGGAGAGTCGCTCTCTCCCGCTGTTATCACAGGCTGATTCTCAGCTTCCACTCCTAAAGGTTCAGTCTCAGCACTTCCTTTCAAAGGCGGAGCCTCTGCCACTGCTTCCACATCCTCCTGCTTTCCTTCTGCTCCTGGAGCACCATCTTTGCCACCTGGCTTAGGTGGCTCAGACCCCTTCAGTCCCTGCAGAGGCTGAGTTTCCTCTGTGGCTCCTGGTGGGTCTGCAGCCTCCTTTGCCAGGGGCTGTTCAGGGAGGGACTGAACACCATTAGCTGTGGACACGGCTGAGATCTTGAGCTTGTCTGATGGAGGAAGGCTTTCCTTTTGTACTTTGTCACACAAAGTAGATTCTCTTCCCAGTGCACGTGGTTTTGGCTGGACAAAGCAGGACTCACTTTCTTCTGTGGCTGAAAAATAGATATTTGAAGTTACTTTTTATTATTCGTTTGACAAGAAAAATACAAATTATTATTCAGTTTCTATCCTGAGAACAGAGACAGCAATGGCACCCCACTCCAGTACTCCTGCCTGGACAATCCCATGGATGGAGGAGTTTGGTAGGCTGCAGTCCATGGGGTCGCAAAGAGTCAGACATGACTGAGTGACTTCACTTTCACTTTTCACTTTCAAGCATTGGAAAAGGAAAGGGTAACCCATTCCAGTGTTCTTGCCTGGAGAATCCCAGGGACAGGGGAGCCTGGTGGGCTGCTGTCTATTGGGTTGCACAAAGTTGGACACGACTGAAGTGACTTAGCAGCAGCAGCATCCTGAGAAAGTATATTGCTATGAAGAAGCAGGTTTAACAGTTCAAGAAAGGCTCGGGTAGAATCGAATACAGAGAGGCTATACCCTGCCCTTAACACACCACAAGTCAAGTCTCTCTAGTGTTTTCAGCTCAAATACCTCATCTTAAACATGAAATCCTTCAAAATCACATTTTTTCCCCCTGTTTGTTCCTTGTGCACCTGATCGTGGCTCCTCTGTCCCATATTCTAATTTAGTATATTTTGTTTCCTCACGCTCTTTCCTCTGTCCTGCTCTTGCTCTTCCTTAGGCTGAGTAGATTTCACAGCCTAAGTAGTGGCCCTTGGGCTGCTAGAGAGGTCTTCATTTCAGTTCAGTCGCTCAGTTGTGTCCAACTCTTTGCGACCCCATGAATTGCAGCACGCCAGGCCTCCCTGTTCATTACCATCTCTCAAAGTTCACTCAGACTCACGTCCATTGAGTCCATGATGCCATCCAGCCATCTCATCCTCGGTCGTCCCCTTCTCCTCCTGCCCCCTCCCAGCATCAGAGTCTTTTCCAATGAGTCAACTCTTTGCATGAGGTGGCCAAAGTACTGGAGTTTCAGCTTTAGCATCATTCCTTCCAAAGAAATCCCAGGGCTGATCTCCTTCAGAATGGACTGGTTGGATCTTCTTGCAGTCCAAGGGACTCTCAAGAGCAGCACAGTTCAAAAGCATCAATTCCTCAGTGCTCAGCCCTCTTCACAGTCCAACTCTCACATCCATACATGACCACTGGAAAAACCATAGCCTTGACTAGACGAACCTTAGTTGGCAAAGTAATGTCTCTGCTTTTGAAAGTACTATCTAGGTTGGTCATAGCTTTTCTTCCAAGGAGTAAGCATCTTCTAATTTCATGGCTGCAGTCACCATCTGCAGTGATTTTGGAGCCCCAAAAAACAAAGTCTGCCACTGTTTCCCCATCTATTTCCCATGAAGTGATGGGACCAGATGCCATGATCTTCGTTTTCTGAATGTTGAGCTTTAAGCCAACTTTTTCACTCTCCTCTTTCACTTTCATCAAGAGGCTTTTTAGTTCCTCTTCGCTTTCTGCCATAAGGGTGGTGTCCTCTGCATATCTAAGGTTATTGATATTTCTCCTGGCAATCTTGATTCCAGCTTGTGTTTCTTCCAGTCCAGTGTTTCTCATGATGTACACTGTATATAAGTTAAATAAGCAGGGTGACAATATACAGCCTTGATGTACTCCTTTTCCTATTTGGAACCAGTCTGTTGTTCCATGTCCAGTTCTAACTGTTGCTTCCTGACCTGCCTACAGATTTCTCAAGAGGCAGGTCAGGTGGTCTGGTGTTCCCATCTCTTGAAGAATTTTCCAGTTTTTTGTGATCCACATAGTCAAAGGCTTTGGCATAGTCAATAAAGCAGAAGTAGATGTTTTTCTGGAACTCT
>SJYW01000589.1:384356-438659 GCA_006410735.1 Raphicerus campestris | reverse complement strand
GGAACTCTCTTGCTTTTTCCATGATCCAGCGGATGTTGGCAATTTGATCTCTGGTTCCTCTGCCTTTTCTAAAACCAGCTTGATCATCAGGAAGTTCACGGTTCATGTATTGCTGAAGCCTGGCTTGGAGAATTTTGAGCATTACTTTACTAGCATGTGAGATGCTAGTGCATCTACTTTACTAGATGTGCAATTGTGCGGTAGTTTGAGCATTCTTTTGCATTGCCTTTCTCTGGAATTGGAATGAAAACTGACCTTTTCCAGTCCTGTGACCTCTGCTGAGTTTTCCAAATTTGCTGGCATATTGAATGCAGCACTTTCACAGCATCATCTTTCAGGATTTGAAACAGCTCCACTGGAATTCCATCACCTCCACTAGCTTTGTTCGTAGTGAGGCTTTCCAAGGCCCGCTTGACTTCACATTCCAAGATGTCTGGCTCTAGATGAGTGATCACATCATCATGATCATCTGGGTCGTGAAGATCTTTTTTGTACAGTTCTTCTGTGTATTCTTGCCACTTCTTAATATCTTCTGCTTCTGTTAGGTCCATACCATTTCTGTCCTTTATCGAGCCCATCTTTGCATGAAATGTTCCCTTAGTATCTCTGATTTTCTTGAAGAGATCTATAGTCTTTCCCATTCTGTTCTTTTCCACTATTTCTTTGCATTGATCGCTGAAGAAGGCTTTCTTATCTCTTCTTATTATTCTTTGGAACTCTGCATTCAGATGCTTATATCTTTCCTTTTCGCCTCTCTTCTTTTCACAGCTATTTGTAAGGCCTCCCCAGACAGCCATTTTGGTTTTTTGCATTTCTTTTCCATGGGGATGGTCTTGATCCCTGTCTCCCATACAATGTCATGAACTTCATTCCATAGATCATCAGGCACTCTATCTATCAGATCTAGGCCCTTAAATCTATTTCTCACTTCCATTGTATAATCATAAGGGATTTGATTTAGGTCATACCTGAATGGTCTAGCGGTTTTCCCTACTTTCTTCAATTTCAGTCTGAATTTGGTAATAAGGAATTCATGATCTGAGCCACAGTCAGCTCCTGCTCTTGTTATTATTGACTGTATAGAGATTCTCCATCTTTGGCTGCATAGAATATAATCAGTCTGATTTCGGTGTTGACCATCTGGTGATATCCATGTGTAGAGTCTTCTCTTGTGTTGTTGGAAGAGGGTGTTTGCTATGACCAGTGCATTTTCTTGGCAAAACTCTATTAGTCTTTGCCCTGCTTCATTCCGCATTCCAAGGCCAAATTTGCCTGTTACTCCAGGTGTTTCTTGACTTCCTACTTTAGCATTCCAGTCCCCTATAATGAAAAGGACATCTTTTTTGGGTGTTGGTTCTAAAAGGTCTTGTAGGTCTTCATAAGACCATTCAACTTCAGCTTCTTTATCATTACTGGTTGGGACATAGACTTGGATAACCGTGATGTTGAATGGTTTGCCTTGGAGATGAACAGAGATCATTCTTTCATTTTTAAGATTGCATCCAAGCACTGCATTTCAGACTCTTTTGTTGACCATGAATGGCTACTCCATTTCTTCTGAGGGATTCCTGCCCGCAGTAGTAGATATGGTCATCTGAGTTAAATTCACCCATTCCAGTCCATTTTATTTCACTGATTCCTAGAATGTTGACGTTCACCCTTGCCATCTCTTGTTTGACCACTTCCAATTTGCCTTGATTCATGGTCTTATCTTCCCCTTAAAGCAGAAGGACCATCCAAGACAGAATATTAAAAAGCAGAGATGTTACTTTGCCAACAAAGGTCTGTCTAGTCAAAGCTATGGCTTTTCTAGCAGTCATGTATGAATGTGAGAGTTGGACTATAAAGAAAGCTGAGAGCTGAAGAATTGATGCTTTTGAACCGTGGTGTTGGAGAAGATTCTTAAGAGTCCCTTGGACTGCAAGGAGATCCAACCAGTCAATCCTAAAGGAAATCATACCTGAATACTCATTGGAAGGACTGATGCTGAAGCTGAAACTCCCAATACTTTGGCCACCTGATGTGAAGAACCATCTCATTGGAAAAGACCCTGATGCTGGGCAGATTGAAAGTGGGAGGAGAAAGGAACGACAGAGGATGAGATGGTTGGATGTCGTCACTAACGCAATGCACATGAGTTTGAGTAGGCTCCAGGAGTTGGTGATGGACAGGGAAGCCCGGTGTGCTGCAGTCCATGGGGTCGCAAAGAGTCAGACACGACTGAGCAACTGAACTGAACTGAACTGAACTGAAAGCAGAATGGCCCTCAGTGAATGGAAAAGGCCCCATGCCAGAGAAGCTCTACTATAAAAAGACTGAGATGTCTGGGAGAGAAAGTAGCAGGCACAGTTCATTTGGGGGGAGGGGCAATTGGGAGAGAGCTCAAGAGAGAGCTGGGTAGAATACATTTTTTTCCCCCCTGCATTTCTGGCTTTTCCTCCAGTTGTGTAGCCCTGGGAACCTGGTTCCCAGTAATCATGTCTGTAAAGTGGCAGTGAATCTGTTTCTCCCACCTGTGTCTTCGTTGCATGAGGCATCATATGACATTAAACAATGAAGGCAGAAATGTTCTTTGAACAGTCTAAGAAAGCAGCATGGCAACATGCTTACACCCTTTGACCCACTGATTCTGCTTCTGGAAATTCATCCTAAAACAAAATTCATCCTAAAAACAAAAATATCAGTAATATGCTTTGGGGAAAGTGTATCAGCCCAATATTCTTTCAAATAGCAAAACTGGGAAAACAATTTAAAAGTCTAATAATTTAGGAGAAAGATCAATAATCCATTAGGTGGAATATTATTGTACCATGAAAAAGGGTGATTATGCTGACCATATGCTAAAATAAGATAATGATTATATAGTAAGCTAAAACCCAGCACTTCTAGTTGGATTATCAGGTAAAATAATGCATTGAAAATGTATACTACCACAAGGTCTGTTTTGCAGTTAAATGTTCAATAAGTTAGCTATCAATTTTATATATAGTACAATTACAATAGTGTTGATCATTGGAAGGGAGAAACAAGAAAAATAGAGATATTTGAAGAAAATAAGCCAGCATGTTAAAATGGGCCTCTAGATGATATATTTCCTCTTCTCTTTTCCTCCCCAAATATTTTTTCTTCTTTTCTTTCCTAGGTTACCCCTGACCTAAGTTATACAGGTACATAGTTTAAAGAGTTATCTGCTTACCTAATGTAAGTTAAGATATACAACTAAGACTCAGGTCTCCTCTCCCATTTCCCCTTCTCTAGGGTTAAATATTTTCATTCTTTTAGCTGTTTTTGGAGGGATTTTCCCCCCTATATTTCTAAGAGAATTGCTACTTCTTTGTTTTTTAGTTTGGCTATTTCAATTAATTCCCACTATGAAAAACATTTTTTCCCCTCGCCTCCATCACCCTTCACCCTCTCTCATTACATTTCAATTCAGAAATTGCACATTAGTATTGATTTAAAATAGTAATCATGTTGTAATTTAGATTATATTGATATTCAGTTATATGTACATATAATAACTATGTCTGCAATGAAGAACTGAGCCAGGTAGTCAGCTATTCGATTTTTTGTTTTTCCCTGAGTTAGTAACTGTCATGGTTCTTTATTTCCTTAGTTTATGTATTCTCATGAGTTCAACTCACTGCCAGTTGTTTCTCTTTTACTCACATCAGTTTCCCAGCCTATCCCTGAGAATGTGTGTGGATCCCCCCATGGAGAGGGATTAGACATGACGCTGGAAAAGCACAGTCTAGGGAGGATTTTGTGAGACACAGGGCACAGGCTGTGGGTCTGGGGGTCCATGGGACAAAGCTGGGAGGAAGGACTATCCTTCACTCCCCCTGCTCTGGCCTCATCATGCATGGAGCCTTCAAATTAACAGCACAGAAGGCAACTCAACAAAAGTGATTTCTCAGGTCTATGAAGAAATTTGTTATGACGAGACAATTCATTTAGATGCCACACAAAGGATGTTTCGGTGATGGTTGCCTTAGGGAACTGACAAGGAAATGTACTATATACTAATCACAAATGTCTTCCAAATTATATTTTCTGGGAAAACAGTTATTACAGTGATCAGCACTGTCAGTTAAATGAGACAAACGACTTTCAGGCAGCAGTGCCAGCTGTGGGTGCACTCTAATGTCATCATTTCTCTAGAGCAGAAAGCTGTGGGGAAAAAATGTGTTGACACACCCAAATCATAGCCACTCAGCTTCATGTTTTGAAACATATATTGTGCCATCAGGATTGCTGTTGTTCAGTTGCTAAGTCATGTGACTCTGTGACACCATGGACTGCAGCACACGAGGCTTCCCTGTCCCTCACTATCTCCCAGAGTTTACCCAAATTCATGTCCATTCAGCAGCACCAAACAGCTGACTCACTGGAAAAGACCCCAATGTGGGGAAAGACTTAAGGCAAAAGGAGAAGAGGGAGGCAGAGGATGGGATGGTTGGAGGCCATCACTGATTCAATGGACATGAACTTGGGCTCTCAGGATAAGTCAAGGTTTTTTTCCTCAAAAAACCAAATGCTTTGTGAAAATTTATTTATCCACAAATGGTGTCTTAAGTGTCCAAGGGATCTATCAATTTATTCCATAATTAGAACATTTATGCCCATGGTCACAGTATGAATTTTCATTCTTATGTACTTTTCATAATCTTTCTTACTGGCAGACCTCAAGCAGGAAAATGTCCTTGACATATAATATTCGTATATAGCAACCTGAAAATAGTCAACTGAGCTGAGAAATATTACAAAAGAAGTCACTGTCTCTAATACTTTGGGGGGTTGCCCCAAAAAGCTAAAACATTTTCAAAGTGATCACCGAAAACTAGAGAAAATGCTGAAAGTGTAGTGACACACTCGTTTGGTGATTCCTGTTGATTAACTGCACTCTGAATTTTGAAATAAATGTTTTTTGGAAGTAATGATCTCTCACTAATCACTCAGTAGTTTTTTCCCCACGTGATAGAAGAGAATAAGCTGCTCTAAAGGGAGGACAGATATCTTATGACCCTGAAAATGACATCTCGTAATGTACTGGGTCTGAATCCTGGTTCTTCCACTTATTAGCTTTGCTCTTTGTGCCTCAGTTTTATCACCTGTAGAGTGGGAAGAGGGGCAGCGGAACTGTTGTGAGGATTACATGAGTTAACACCTGGAAAGCAACCAGCACAGTGACTGGTGCCCCCTGAGCATCAGTCAAGTCAGCCATCGTGAGCATCACACTTCACGTGACAGCCTCAGCACAGAAGAGGTCCTGGCGGACACAAAGAAAGGGAAGGTCATTACATTCATCCTAATCCTACTACCTTTCTCTGAGCCTATTCAGCAAGGACAGAAGATCAGAGTAGATAAGTGAAAGGGTTGGAAAACAAATGCTTGTTTCAAACCACCTCTCAGAGAACGCCACACAAAAGACAATGGAGACCACCACACTCCCTTTCTTATCCTTAGGAAGATTTTTATCCCCAGCTGCTGACGACGGACACGTTTTGGATCTAATCATCCTCCTTCCTCTTCAGCTGGAGATGGGGGTTCCAGACCATTCTGCTGTTGAGTGTGATCCTCACCCATCATTTACTTAACCATGCAATTCAAACTCTCCAGACCTCAGTTTCCTTATGTGATCTTTGCCTTTCAGGACTGTCAGGATAATTGATAATTCTGAGGGATTATATGTGTCATTACCCAACGTGGTATGAGACATGAGAACGTACTTAGTAAACAAGGGATGAAGCAAATGGTTCTGCAGGTTTCTCACTGCATGAGGGTGTCCTACTGAAGGGGCAAGGGAGGCCTGAACCCCAGCTGTGTGCACTGACAAGGGTGCAGACCTCAGGGGTGGGAAGGGCAGCTTTTTCTAATTTCATAAAGGTCCTCTGTGGGCTACTGATGGCCCTGTCAATCAACTAAAGATAATTCTGCAACAGAAAGAATGAACTGCAACATTAAAGAGCTAGGATAAACAATCCCCTAAACACTATAAAGCTGTCACTGTTGACCTATAAAATTCTGTTGTTACCATGGTAAGTTTTAAATCAGATTGTTGACAGATAATGGAGTAGTGTTCGCTCATCCACAATTTGACTGGACTTGACTGGTATCAATAAAAGCCAATGCTAGCTTTTATATAAGTGTGTCTGTGCTTAGTCGCTCAGTTGTGTCCTACTCTTTGAGACCCCATGGATTATATAGTCCATGGAATTCTCCAGGCCAGAATACTGGAGTGGGGAGCCTTTCCCCTTCTCCAGGGGATCTTCTTACCCAGAGGTCAAACCCAGGTCTCCTGCACTGCAGGCAGATTCTTTACCAGCTGAGCCACAAGGGAAGCCCAAGAATACTGGAGTGTGTAGCCTATCCCTTCTCTACCAGATCTTCCTGACCCAGGAATTGAACCAAGGTCTCCAGCATTGCAGGTGGATTCTTTACCAACTGAGCTATATAAATAAATATGCTTCATTCTGTTTGCTGGCTTTGATTTCATTTATTGAAGTGCCTACTATATGCCAGCTCTGGGCTAAGCACAAGGGTTACAGCAGTTAACAAGGAAGACCTGGTCCTTGTCATCTTAGACTTCCCTGTCTGCAGGGAAATTCAAATAATATCCATTCCCTTATTAAGCACAACTTGGTACCTAGGCACAATCTCTTATGTAAGGATCTCCATGCTCCATCCACATGGTTTCGTGACTGAGGCAACTTCACTTTGACTTTTCACTTTCATGCATTGGAGAAGGAAATGGCAACCCACTCCAGTATTCTTGCCTGAAGAATCCCAGGGACAGGGGAGCCTGGCTGGTTTCTGTCTATGGGGTCGCACAGAGTCGGACACGACTGAAGCGACTTAGCAGCAGCAGCAGCAATATACCTCCTGTAGGTAGAAGGTTCTACATCTTTTGTTCACAAACAGGAGACATTCTATGCCTGATCTATATTATTATGTAATAAATATTGTGGACAGATGCATTGTTTCCACATCCAAAGTTGTTTAAGGATATGTCTGTTTTCTGAACCCTACATTTTATCAAATCATACACTGCTCTGGGCGTAATTCTTTGGTGCTCATTATCTCTTTTGGTTCCCTTGTAAGTTGATCCATGCACAAATTTGTTGTGACAGCTGAACTAACAGAACCCTTGTTGCAAGCACCGTTGTGATAGGCACACAAAGAAATTAAATACTAGGCAACATTACAGAAGGGATTAGAACCAGAGCTAACATACCTGAAATTCACATTATGGTGGAAGCTTTTCTACTGTGTTCATTACTCTAATCAAAAATGAAGTTTCTACCCAGCAAGGAGAAAAACTTGAGGTCAATATTTCCTATTCTGTGGCTAGAACATATCAACCATCCCAAAGATCTCACTGGATGATCTGCTGAGTTTTCTAGAGAATCAGTAAACAGTAGGAGCCTCATATTTTCCCTTGCTGCCACCATTTCTAGGTTCTGGTAGCTTCTGAGTTTGGGGAACCAGGGACGCAGCATGAATCCACTCTAAAGGAAGAGTCCAACTCGTCTTCTCATGTTCTTTCTTTGCTTTCTCCTCAATTACATTCCATCATTTTCCCATCCACCCAACAAATTCTTGTGGAACTAACAGTGGGGCTATACTCCATGTTTCTGCCCTTTTCCCTCAGCAAAATATGTAAAGATACTGACCCTGTGTGCCATGGCACAAAGGCTAATCCCCAAGGGTGTGTTCTATCAGTCAATAGTTATTTAAAAAGGCATTCATTTGGGGACTTCCCTGGTGGTCCAGTGGCTAAGACTCAGTGCTCCCACTGCAGGGGGCCTAGGTTCCATCTCTGGTCAGGGGACTAGATCCCACATGCCACGACTAAGAGTACACGCGGTAACTAAAGATCCCGCACGCGGTAACTAAAGATCCCGCACGCGGAAACTAAAGATCCCGCACGCGGTAACTAAAGATCCTGCGTGCGGCAATGAAGACTGAAGATCCCGTGGGCCACAACTAAGATCCAGCACAGACAATAAATAAATAAATAAAATGTTTTAAAAGCTCACTCATTTTGAAGAATTACATCCTATGTAACTGGAGTATGAAACCATTAGCCAAAAAAACCCTACAGAAGGCAAATAAAAGTCAGACAAACCGTTCATTTTTTTAGTAGTACTACCTGAACTGATGTATCAAAACTAGTTTTGACATCACGAGGCAAATGCCTTAAAGTCTGAAGGTAAATCTAATTTTGAAATTTAAGTACAGAGAAATCAGAGCATGCAGTTGGAAAGATACTACTGGAATATTTGATAAGTACACATGGAGACGGGGCAGGAGGCTTCCGCCCAGGGGAGAGGCTGACATTTAAGAGCTGCAGAGCCAGTCCTCAAGCCATGACAAATAGTCACCTCCTTCAGGTATGACTCCAGTTTCATTGTCTTTGGTTCCCTCTAGACTCCTATAAAATGAACTCTTATTTCAAAAAAAGTGTTGCATTAAACATCACATTAAAAAATATCAACAGCAGTTGCGCTTAAAAAGGCAAGTTTCATTGACTGACGGTCATTACTGGCACATGAGGATCCGATGTTTGGGCAGAAATGCAGTCTATATCATCAAAGACGTCTCAATGAACAGTTAAGAAGAGAGACAAAGTGAAGATTATCTCTCTGATATTCACACACTGTGACCCTTCACCAACCTAAACGCGTCACACCCATGGATGCTTCACTAGGAACCAGAGTGGCTAACATTTACTGAGGCACTGTGCCTAGAGCTTTACAGGGATCATCTCATTCAACCTTCCCAACAACTTCACAAAGTAAGTCATTATTATCTCCATTATACAGCAGAGGAAATATGACACTGAAAGACTAAGAACGTTTATCTAGGAAGAGCACTCAGTTAGAGGCGGCAGAGTCTCAGATGTGAGCCCAAGGAAGTGGGATTCTACCTTGAAGATTTACGTGCTTTCAGGCAAACCGTGGCCCCAGAACCTGTACCATCAGTGTTTCCTGGGGTCTGGGGTTTTGTTTCAGTGCTGATTCACAGGCCCGACCCCAGATCCACTGGCATTGCTGCCCAGCTTCAGACATCGGGCCTGGTCTCTGTCCTCATGCTAGCATGTCATGGGCAACACAGAAGAAGAGGGGAGTATACTAATTCAACAGTGAAGCAAGGGTCAGAGCTGGTCTAAGAGAGCTCCACACCAGGGAGCAAGACTTCTCTCAAGCTTCCTCACACCACAGAGCTGGGTGGGTTTGCTCAGCCTCCCTCTCAGCTGGGTCAGGACAAAGAGGCCTTCTAATTTCCCATCTGAAATGAAGGTTTACTTGCTGTGCCTTGCCCTCCAAGGGCAGTGACCAAGGGGCTCCACTGGTGCTCACAGTGATGGCCGTACTCCCAGCTCAGCCACTGAGTCCATGTCTGACTCCATCAGGGTGTCAACCTGTGATGTACACAGGCATCAGCGGCCAAGAGCAGGGGTCTGCGCTCGAGAAGGAAGTATTCAGTTAGTGAGTCCGTGGCTGGGATGGAATGTTTAAATTTTGCAACAGAGCAGTCAGTTACCTCAGACATCTGGACCTCAAGTCTGGGTGGTTAGCACACTCTGAGAGTGTCCAGTTCTAGAAAGAGCAGTGAGCAGACCAAGCAGGACTGTGAGCCCAGGCCTTTCAGCTGACTACTGTTACTCGTCTCTTGGGTTAGGGATCTCGGGCTAGGAATCCACATGCAATTCAGATGACTTTGCTGCCATCGTCAGTACTGATCGTATTAAGGGAACTGAGGGGCTTTGTTTCCCAGAATGAAAAGTCACTTGTAACAAAGCAGAAGTCTTCCTCTCTCCAGCCTAGGCACTTTGAGGCCAGCACTGGGCTTCTGGCCCAGACACTTGAAACCTAAATTGAATGAGCTTCTCTTTTTAAGCAGACCATTAAAAAGGCTTGGACCCAGGAAGAAGCAGGTTGAAACAAGAATCACAGAAACAATTAAACTGGAAGATTTCAATAAGATTAGAGTATAAAACAAACATCTACTCTCCACCTCTTCAAGGCTCAGAGTCCCCAAAAAGAGTATCAGAGAAATTCAGGAGGCAGTGGTTAGTCATGCTGAGAACACATACCCCTGATATGATGTGATGAGAAGGGTCCTATACCTCTGCTCTTTTCCTCCCCTAAACCCATAATCCCAGTTTAGCATAAGAAAAACATCAGACAAGTATCAACTGAGGGACAGTCTACAAAGTAGCTGACCAGACCTCCTGAAGATTGTCAAGGTCATCAAAACGCCTGAGAAAATGTCACAGTCAAGAGGAGTGTGAGGAGGCATGACCGTGACAACTAAATGCAATGCAGGCGATGGAACCCAGAACAGAAATAGGACATGCGAGAAAGACTAAGGAAATCTAAAAGTATGCGTGCGTGCTCATTCACTCAGTCATGTCCGACTCTCTGTGACACACTGACTGTAGCCCGCCAGGCTCCTCTGTCCATGGGATTTCCCAGGCAGGAATACTGGAGTGGGTAGCCATTCCCTTCTCCATGGATCTCCTCGACCCAAGGACTGAACTTGGGTCTCCTGCATTGCAGGCAGATTCTTTACTGTGAACCTCCTAGAAAGCCCAAATAAAGTATAGACTTTGGTTAATAATAATGTATCAAGCTTGGTTCATTGTTTGTGATAAAGCCACCCTACTAATATAAGATGGGAGAAATAGGGTGAAGTAGATGTGGAACTTTCTATACTATCTTCATAATTTTCCTATAAATCTAAAACTATTCTAAAATCATCTATTTTTTTAAATTGTAGTAGCAAAACACAAAAGCAAGTAAAATAAGTTCTAGGAGCCTTAGAAAAACTGTTTCATAAATCTTTAGCCATCTGCATAACCATTTTTATGATTTTTGAATATTTTGGTACCATTAATGCTATTACTAACAGTATTTTTGACACTTTCCTTTAAAAAATTTACCAGAAAGGAAAAAAAGTTCAGGAACTCAAAACATTTAGAGATCTAGAACTTGAACTTGAGAGGAAAAAAAAAATCAAATTGTTATCTAAGGAAAGCAATAAAGAAAAATTGAGATTTACTAAAATTGATATCAGTGAGAGATCATCTTTATTAAGGACTTATTAGATGATATTCCAAGCCAGGGGTCAGAATTTTTTTTCTATAAAGGGACAAAGAGCAAATATTTTCAGCTTTGCCAGGCATGGGGTCATCATTTGCATGTGTATGCTAAGTCACTTCAGTTGTGTCCGACTCTTTGAGACCCTATGGACTATAGCCCAGCAGGCTCCTCTGTCCATGGGATTCTCCAGGCAAGAATATTGGAGTGGGTTGCCATGCACTTTTCCAGGGGATATTCCCCTAGCAGGGATCAAACCCAAGTCTCCGGCACCACTGAGCCACAAGGGTCATTATTGCAACTACTCAACTCTATCACCTGTCATCACAGTGAGAAAGTAGCCTTAGATGATATGTAAATGAATGAGCATGTCTGTGTTCCAAAAAACTTTATTTATAAAAAAAGGTCATGGGGGAACTTCCCTCTTGGTCCAGTGGCTAAGACTCTGCACTCCCAATGTAGGGGGCCTAGGTTTGGTCCCTGGTCTGGGGACTAGATCCCACATGCTGCAACTAAGACTTGGTGCAGGTTAATAAATTTTTAAACATTGGTATTAAAATAAGAACAGGTAGTGGGTGGGTTTGGCCAACAGGTCACTTTGCCAACCCCCTGCTACAGGCAATACTTAGGTTACATTCCAGGTACATTATACATATTATTAACTCATTTATTCCTCAGAACAAATGAGGAAATAGGAACTAATTGTTAATCTCATTTTACAGATGACATCACTGAGGCATAAAGAGGTTGAGTGGCCCAGTGTCATACAACTAATAAATGACCCTCTGATATCCTGAACCAGATTTGAACCCAGTCTCACTTGAGACCCACATTTTAAATTGGAACTCTATACTGTCTCTTAGCATGCTGACATTTTCTCTCTCACGGGTGCCCTCCACTCTAAACCTCTTTCACGCACGCACACACATACACACTAAGTTGCTCAGTTGTGTCCGACTCTGTGACCCCATGGTTATAGTCCGTGGAATTCTCTAGGCCAGAATACTGGAGTGGGTAGCCTTTCCCATCTTCAGGGGATCTTCCCAACCGGGGATAGAACCCAGGTCTCCCACATTGCTGGTGGATTCTTTGCCAGCTGAGCCACAAGGGAAGCCCAAGAATCCTGGAGTGGGTAGCTTATCCCTTCTCCAGGGGATTTTCCCCACCTAGGAATCAAACCGGCCATCAGGGAAGCCCCCAAAGGTGATCACAGCCTCTCATAAGTATCTAGTCTAAAGGAAATTAGTCAAAAGAAATTATGTGGTTCCTATTAGTTTTAGGGAAATGAAAAAGGTTAGAATAAGTAGGGGGGAAAACGTTCCTTATCATTGCCGATGACAGTGAGAAGGAAGCGAGGAGAGCAACTGGGGAGGACATTGCAACAGAGGTCCTCAATGGGATGGTGAAGGCAGGCGCTCTCTCTCGGGAAGAAAAACTACTAGTGAAATTGACAGAGCAGCTGAATGCCTAGCCCAGGGCTTCCCATCTCTTTGATGTCACAGCACACACGGAATATGGTATTTGTGCCACACACAGAGCAGTAGACGAAGCTATGCTGAGAGGGTTCGGGCCATCTGGACCCTGCCCTACAGCCCGAGAGGCCGGGAGGAAGGCTGGCACACTGGATCCCACGCTCACAGGCTGGGAAGCACTCACACACAACACAGGGGACAAAGATATATTTCAATCACCAAAGACAGACCACAGCAGCATTAGCCAGGCAAGGCTGAGAAGGCAGACGAAGCAAGGTGGTTTGCAAAGAGTGGAACTCTCTCATCCTGCAGGGCTCTTTAGGACTACGTTTGAAAGAAACGCTGCTTGTTGGAGAGAGCGGAAAGGGCTTTTTCACTGAGTATGAAGGCAAATACATTACAGGCTTGTAAAAGTATGTCCTTGAAATGAGTGTCCTGGTGAAGGGAGCAGAAAATTAATTGATAGACAAAAAAAAAAAAAAAACGTGATTTGATGGTACATCTTTATGCCTGTAAGGGAAGGAAGCAGATAGCCTTTCTTTCAGTGGACAGGAGGCAGGTCTATCACTGACCTCCCAGGGGCCTGGCATGGGGGGACCTGGAACAGCCACAATGGAGCTGGCCGAGGCAGAGAGCTCTGGTCATGGAAGAGGCTTGTTGAGCAGTCTCTTGACAGGGAGTCACCTTAGCCTACGAACTCAAGTTCATTTTGTACTTATCTGTCTTAGATGATGATAACTGGTGCTATCCTGATGTCCACTCTGAATTATACTGGCATGGCCATAGAGTAAATGTATGTAAATGAAATTTGACTTCTGATGACCCGGAAAGTAGATAGATAGGGCAGACGTGTCATGATGCTCCTTACATCTTTTTATATCTTGACTTTCCTACTTAATGTTCATTTGTATATGTCTCTTATCTAAATAGTCATGTGTGGATATGTTAGTTGGACCATAAAAGAAAGCTGCCGAAGAATTGATGTTTTTGAACTGTGGCGTTGGAGAAGACTCTTGAGAGTCCCTTGGACTGCAAGGAGATCCAACCAGTCCATTCTAAGGGGGATCAGTCCTGGGTGTTCATTGGAAGGGCTGATGCTAAAGCTGAAACTCCAATACTTTGGCCACCTGATGTGAAGAACTGACTCATGTGAAAAGACCCTGATGCTGGGAAAGATTGAAGGCAGGAGGAGAAAGGGGATGACAGAGGATGAGATGGTTGGATGGCATCACTGACTCAGTGGACATGAGTTTGGGTAAACTCCGGGAATTGGTGATGGACAGGGAGGCCTGGTGTGCTGCAGTCCATGGGGTTGCAAAGTGTCAGACACAACTGAGCGACTGAACTGAACTTATCTAAACAGACCTAATACAATCTGATGATCTCAAAGCAAGTAAAATCATACAGATTTGAAAGTCAAGAAGTATTTTGTATGAATAAAGAGCATATTATCAGGCCTCATGTGGAGTCTTTTGTCTTATTTGAAAAACCAGGCTGGAGGAGGGGCTGCAAGGATGGTTGAGTGTGACATCTAAGAAAAGAGGGTCATCCTTCCCGGGCTGTCAGCATGTAGTCAGCACCTCACCAGAGCCCGGCCTGGTTACCCCGAGGATCCCAGAACCCCGTGGGCCCTTCCATGGGGAGGAAAATGGTGTCAGCTGAACTTGACCCCATGGCACTGACTGCCCTTTTCTCTATCTCCCATGACCCTCCTTGTTTCTGAGCATGCTAGCATTGCCTGGCTTATTTCACCCACTTTCATAAAGTGTAATGCCCATGGCATTTTAGCTATTTAAAATGATGTGAGGTTTTTTGATTTGGGTTTGGGGGGAGGCTTCCCTCTCAATCTTCATCCTTAAAGGACACAGCTCTGACACCCCAGAATATACACAAAAGAATCAATCTAGGGCCAGAGGGCAAGTCCCAAGGAAAGGTTTAAGGAATGTGAACAACAGTAACAGCTCCGGGAAAGTAAGGAAGCTTCTGAAGTCTCATGGTACTTTCCTGACATTAACACTCAATTGGAGAGTTACATTCAGATAGTTAGCGTTAAAAAAACAAAATCATTACCTGGGCTACCTACATTGATATACACTGGGATTCAAATCCTGGCCAAGTTCAGTGTTTTATTTATCAGTTTTGGTGAGCCTTTCAAGTACTAAGTTTTTATTTTAAACTTGTTGTAAAACATTAACACAAAAGTGAAAGTGTACAGGTGAGCTGGGACGTGCGGCAACCTTGCAGAGCGTGATTTCAGAGAACACAAGAAAGCTTTGTTTAGCTGTGCTGGTCTTTTTCTGCATGACCTAGGAGTCCCTTCACAACCGACCCTGTCTTCTCAAGTCCAGCTGGACCAATGTTACCTTCCAGTCTTTGCTCTCTGCGGGGCCTGATGCCTACCCTCCCTCTGCTTTTCTCAGGAGCACTCTCATCTCCCTGAATCCCCGTCTCCGTCAGTCCATCCATTCACCCAGCCACCCCCTCGATGTGGACTGCACGTCTTCTATGTTGATGGCTACACGATGAGTTCTAGCAGAACCGGGCCTGGACTCAGATGGGACTGGAGTTTGTGAAAAGAACAAGATCCATCATTCACTAGCTCTGAGACCTTGGGCAAGTTACTTATCCTCCCTAGGCTGCAATTTTCTAGCTGGATTCAGTGAAACCAAGGTTCTTATGAGGATTTCATGAGAATACAGGCTCAAGTATCTGGAACTAAATGGGTGCTCCTAACTTGTCTCCTGATTTCTGCTCCATGCCCATGTTTTGATGCAACTGTACTGAACGTCAAAAGCCTTCAGTTTTAGAAAAAGATATGCTGGTGATGAGAGTGTCATTTGATACAACCCTTATGAAGGCATTTAGGTTGTTAGCTCTCAAAATTATAAATGTGCATGCCCTTTGACCTAGTAGTGCCACCTTTTGGGAAATAGTCTTACAGTTATGCTTGTGCACTTTCAAAATGATGTATGTGTAAAGGAATTCACTGCAGCCTCATTTGCTGGAAACAAATCAAATGTCCCTCACTGGGGGTTTGGTTAAATAAATTACACAGTGGATTCTTAACCAAGGGTAAAAAAAAAAAGAGAAAGAAGTTCTCTATATTATAGAGAGATTATAGAAAGAGCTCCATATTTTTAGGTGAAAGAAATTAAGTGAAGAATAATAGTGGGTATAATATACTACATTTTATGAATAAAGATGGGAGAGGGGAATAATATTTGAAATGTATGAAGAAACTCTGGACAAATATATTAAAGAAAAAAACCTAATAAAAATTTTTATCCATAGATGTGATTGTACTGAGCAGATGGTGTGGCTGGGGTGGGAGGTGGACTTTTCACTGTGTGCGTTTTTCAAATGTTTTCAGTTTTATGACTATTCCATTACAATTAGCTGTATGTTATCAGGCCTACCCAAAGACTTACCAAGCATGCTATGTCAAGCTCTAGAGGCAACACAAAGACATACAACTCAGTTCAGAGACTCTGCACTTGAACCAAAGAAATCCCATTTATATAATACTTGTATGCAAGAAAAGCCTCTAACACTTACTTTAACGTTAATGATTTTTGTTCTTCAATTACAAAGGAGAAGTATTGAGGACTGAAATATCACTGTGTGAAAATACTGGTTGATAACTAAAGGTATTTCTGCTACACAAAGGTCAGTTCACATTACGGTGAAATTTAAGCCTCATCCTGTTTATTATCTAGGCAGTGGACTCCAAGCAGCTAGTGAGAGTTCAGATAAGAACAAACACACGATTACAGCTGTCAGTGGAAATGTACACATGAACCTAGCAATGAATTCGTCAATAATTACCATCTATTTACTCTGTCCACATTGGTGTTTTGGAGAAGGAAATGGCAACCCACTCCAGTGTTCTTGCTTGGAGAATCCTAGGGACGGAGGAGCCTGGTGGGCTGCCTCTATGGGGTCGCACAGAGTTGGACACGACTGAAGCGACTTAGCAGCAGCAGCAGCAGCATTGGTGTTTAAGCTATAAAACCTCTGGGAGAAGTCTGCAAGAAATGGGTGGCATTTTTATCAGCAAAGAGTGGGGACAGTAATTACACTGAGAAGCAGAGGGCTAGCAGCAGGGGGAGGAAGGCTCGATGCCAAAGGCCTGGAAACTTTTGAGTTCCATTAACGCCTGTGAAGTCATCAAAATCTTTGTGTTCAGATTCATAAGCTCCCGGGGCACTGAGGAGAACAAAAATTGTTCTAATATGTAGAACATGCTTCCATGAACACAAGAAATTCCAAATTCAATCTGTCTAGTTGTCCTTTTGGAAAGAAAGCCCTCTTTCCTCACCCATTTCAGGGCATTCAGTAAAAATCTATGTGTGCTGACCACCACATAAGCAGTAGTACTTTGAGTACTACTGTTCTGTACTTTGAGTAGCAGTGGGTAATTATTTACATCAGAGCCAGTCTCCACACTGCCCCTCCACCCCTGTCCCCTCCCCCCCAACCATCTGTTTTCCTAGTGAGTCATCTTTGGGGGTGATGAAAAGCAGCTCAGGGGGATTTGTTTTCTCATGCATCACAGCAAACATCTCCATGAGATCAACAGAATGGGTTATTCCTATTCAGCCTACTATCTACCTAACCAGCAGTAACTATCTGATTCATTGGAGCCCAGAAAATAAGTGCCTCAATATTTTAGTGTTATAGAATTATCGAGGTGTAAGTGATCTCAGAGGTAATCTAGTCCAACCCATTATTTTATGATTCTTCTGCTTCCAGGTTAATACTACTTTATATATAATAGTTCTTAAACCAGTTACAGGAAATTGTTAAGCAGAACTATCCAAACACAGGTACAGTCTGCAGCCGATTTGATATGGGTTTGCCTGGAGAATTCCAGGGACAGGGGAGCCTGGTGGGCTGTCATCTATGGAGTTGCACAGAGTCGGACACGACTGAAGCGACTTAGCAGCAGCAGCAGCTTTAACTCCGGAGAAAGCAATGGCATCCCACTCCAGTACTCTTGCTTGGAAAATCCCATGGACGGAGGAGCCTGGTGGGCTACAGCCCATGGGGTCGCTAAGAGTTGGACACGACTGAGCGACTTCACTTTCACTTTTCACTTTCATGCATTGGAGAAGGACATGGCAACCCACTCCAGTGTTCTTGCCTAGAGAATCCCAGGAACCGGGGAGCCTGGTGGGCTGCCGTCTATGGGGTCGCACAGAGTCGGACACGACTGAAGCGACTTGGCAGCAGCAGCAGCAGCTTTAACTCATGGTAGCTTCCCTGGTGGCTCAGACAATAAAGAATGTGCTGCAACGTAGGAGACCCAGGTTCAGTCCCTGGGTTAGGAAGATCCCCTTGGAGAAGGGAATGGCTACTCACTCCAGTATTCTGGCCTGGCAAATTTCATGGACAGAGGAGCCTGGTGGGCTACAGTCCATGGGGTCGCAAAGAGTTGAACATGACTGAGAAACTAACACACCCACACAGCTTTAACTCATGATACTGTGAATTTTAAAAGAATCTCTTATGATATGAAGATGATCTGTATCTCTATGGGAGGCCACTGGAAACTTCTCTGTATCAACGTAGCTGTTGAAAATACCTCTAAAGCTACATGTCCTCCAAATATTCCTAGTTTAAACTTGGAAGCAAATATAACTTCATATTTCATTGATTCTTATTTAGGGATAAATATTTTACTCATGCTAGTATACTAGGTGAATATTATATTTATTACATATTTCATTTAGGGATTATAATAAACTCTATTATAATATTAAATTTACATAGTAGATACTCGATTATACTTTTGTGTGTTTCTTTTGTTGTTTGCACAGTGAATGACCATAGATCTAATGGGGATCCAGAATAATGTAAGACAAAAAGAGGTTTAAATCAAGTTGTCACAAACAGATTTAAGGAGGAAAAGAACAGATAAGTCAAATTATGGAATCAGAGTACCTGAGTTCAAAGCTCAGCTCTGACTCTCAAGGAGCCCCAGAAGCTGGGCAAATTACTCTTCTCTGTAAAATGAGAACAATCATAAAACTTAGTTAAAGCATTGTTATAAGGATTAAATGTAATCATTCAACAATCATGTGCCAAGCATTGTTAAGCACTGGGGGTACAGTGAGTAAATGCATGTGCCAGACATTTTATAAACTTGGACTATTTTAATCTAAAAGCACATATGCACAGGCTTTGGGTTGTATACAGAATTTAAAGAAGTTGTGAGCTACAGAAACAGGAATGAATTATTTATGGGGCCTCCAAGTTCATGGAGTTGAAAAGTTGATGAACATACAATAGTATCCAATTACAAGGGAATACTGTCTGAGGATCAGATGCAAAATACACCTGTTGATTGATTCAATATGTGCATCAAGCAATTTATTAATTAATTTTCTATGCACAAAAGCTGGTTGTCAGTTGTTTTAACATTTCTTTCAGAACAACATCCGTGAAAACTTAGAACTGCAGTGAAAGCAAGAATTAAAAAAATGAAACAGTATGACTCATGTGGATAGTTATTTATATTGGTGATAAAATGTTTATTAAAACAAGGTTATTCATTATTTTCTAAGAGGATTAAAAAACCCTTCCAGCCACTGAACATTTTGTCCCTCCCCAAGAGTAACATTCCCTACAAGTTTATATCAGTTAAAAAAATCTATAATGATGATTTAGTGTCTGCTTTTTAAATTCCTAGGATATCTGGGGGCGTGGCTGGGGGATAAGAGAAACCAAAGTATACCTTTCTGAAGCATCAGTTTTTCATACTGAAACCAACAAGGACTGATCATGGAACGGAATGCAAAAAAACAGAACCCATCTGATTTCATAAAACATCAAATAAATTATTCCCTGCTCTGGCCTCCAGAGAGCAGGTTTTGGGGACAGAGGTGTTCATCATTTTTGGGAGAAAGGTTAGCAAGCCCTGTACATTAGAGATGGATTTTTTCCATCTCTTCACATTGTTGTCAGTTCACCAAGGGTTTGGAATCACTTTTATACAGGGCTTTAAATATTTGGCCTACTTCCACATTTCTATTGCTTTCTGTTGTCTATGAAATTAAAAATAAATTATCACACACCACAAAAATGACTGTAACACGGCCTGTTTCTGACTAGACAGTGTCTGAGCTTTGAAAAAGCATTCTTGAAAAGCCTGAGCGCTCCCTACTACAAAATCAGAAAGACATGTTATTGGACTAACACAAGGTGCTAAAAGAAAACTTGTGAAAAGGAATTAACCAGAGTGTAGAATTTCTCATAAAGTTAGCTTTGAAGAAGACTGTAAATTAACTTGAAGGAATGTGCTTAACCTTCAGAGCTTTGTTCAAAGCAACAGCCACTCAAAATCTGCTATAAACCCAGCCATTCTCTGGTTCATTCATCTTTCATTCTTTGCACAGCACTTATCACTGTCAGAAACCACGGCAATCACCTGTTCACCTTGTCTGATTCCGTCTTCCTCCCCACCCCCATCCCAGACCCCAGGAGTAGGGTCTCCGCATCTTCAGCACCTAGCCAAGCACCTTGCTATTGTACAGGGACAGTCAGAAGCGTGTGGTGCATTTCTACGTAAGTTTCAGTGAGGACCACTTTTCATCACACTCGTCTTCATCGAGAAATACTTAATCCAAGGATGGTGGACAGTGCATCTGACCTCTTGAAAAATTCAGGAACCTGTGCGCTGAGTAAATGCCCATCTGCACAGTAATCTGAAATCTTGTACACTGAAGGACAGGAAATTTTGCATCTGTTTAACAGAACGCGGTGGCTGACCGCGTTAGGGACTTAAGACCAACTCCCCGCGCTGCCACGGGCAGCAGGATCTCCCCATGCCTGGGCTCCCTCCCGTGCGGGGCACCGTGGGCGGCGGAGCGCACCAGGACCGCCGCATCCTGGGCCACGGCAGCGCCGCTCCGGGTCTCACTCGCATCCTTAGGGAGGAGCCGCCCCCTGCCCGGCGGGGTGGGCACGCGTCATACCCGTCGAACCCCGGGGGAGAGAACCCACCCAAGCCCCAGGGCGCGGGCTGGGTGGCGGTGGGGCCGGGTCCCCTGCTCACCGTTGCGAAGCCTGTTGCCGTCGCCGGCCTTGTTGAGGGTGCTGCTGGAGCAGCCCATCGCGGGCAGGAGGGCGCCCGGAGGGCGAGCGCGGCGACCGCGCGGGCTGGGGACCCTGAGCCGGGATCCCGCGCAAAAGCTCACGCGGCACAAATTCCTTCAACTTCGGGCGGCCGGCTCCGGCGCTGCGGAGCGCAAGCGCACAGCGGAGCGCTGGGTCGGGGCGCGCACCGCTGGGAGGGGGGCGCGCACCGCGGGGTAGGGGCGCGCACCTGGAGAGGGAAGCGAGCCGCTCGTGGGGAGAAGGTGGCAGGGAGGGGACAGCGGGGACGCAGAAGAGGACAGAGACAAGAAAGGAGCCAGGTAGGGCGAAGGTGGAGAAGGTGGTAAAGTCAGAGAGGAAAGCTGCCTCGGAAGCAGGGATAAAGATGCGGAGTTTGGGGAGAGGGGGTGAAGGGCTTGGGAGGGCTCACGCCTGAGTCATCCCTAAATAGCTGGGGAAGGGAGGAGGCGATGGTGGCCAGTAGCTATTGATTGGTGACTGGATTTGTGATGACAGGCTTCTTACATAATAACTTCAGGACTGTTACCACGGGGAAGTTTAACGTTAAGAAGATACTCTTTAATCCACTCTTTATTCAACTGTGGTCAAGTGTCCAACCCAGGACTTCGTTGTTCAGTCGCTCAGTCCTGTCGGACTCTTTGCGACCCCATGGACTGCGGCATGCCAGGTTTCCCTATCCCCTGTCCTCCACTACACCTTGCATTTAGTTTGCTTTAACGAACTAAAGCAAACTAGTTTTTCAGTCTTTGTCTTTCGTGACCTTGACTGTTTATTTTTTTTCCAGAAAATAAGCCATTTATATTGTAGGTGTCTCAGTTCCAGTTTGTCTGATGTTTCCTCATGATTGTTTTCGATTTATGCAGTTTGGCTGGAATACTATGTTGTCTGTGGATTCATATCAACGGGCCCATAATATCAATTTGCTCTATTATTGGTGATGTTAACTTTGATCGGTTAGTTAAGGTAGTGTCTGCCAGGTTTCTCCACTGAAAAGTTGCTATTTTACACTTAGTACCACCTGACCTGCCTCTTGAGAAACCTGTATGCAGGTCAGGAAGCAACAGTTAGAACGGGACATGGAACAACAGACTGGTTCCAAATAGGAAAAGGAGTACATCAAGGCTGTATATTGTCACCCTGCTTATTTAACTTCTATGCAGAGTACCTCATGAGAAACGCTGGGCTGAAGGAAGCACAAGCTGGAATCAAAATTCCCGGGAGAAATATCAATAACCTCAGATATGCAGATGATACCACCCTTATGGCAGAAAGTGAAGAAGAACTAAAGAGCCTCTTGATGAAAGTGAAAGAGGAGAGTAAAAAAGTTGGCTTAAAGCTCAACAGTCAGAAAATGAAGATCATGGCATCTGGTCCCATCAGCTCATGGCAAATAGATGGGGAAACAGTGGAAACAGTGTCAGACTTTATTTTTGGAGGGCTCCAAAATCACTGCAGATGGTGATTGCAGCCATGAAATTAAAAGACACTTACTCCCTGGAAGGAAAGTTATGACCAACCTAGACAGCATATTAAAAAGCAGAGACATTACTTTGCCAACAAAGGTCCGTCTAGTCAAGGCTATGGTTTTTCCNTAGGTGAATATTATATTTATTACATATTTCATTTAGGGATTATAATAAACTCTATTATAATATTAAATTTACATAGTAGATACTCGATTATACTTTTGTGTGTTTCTTTTGTTGTTTGCACAGTGAATGACCATAGATCTAATGGGGATCCAGAATAATGTAAGACAAAAAGAGGTTTAAATCAAGTTGTCACAAACAGATTTAAGGAGGAAAAGAACAGATAAGTCAAATTATGGAATCAGAGTACCTGAGTTCAAAGCTCAGCTCTGACTCTCAAGGAGCCCCAGAAGCTGGGCAAATTACTCTTCTCTGTAAAATGAGAACAATCATAAAACTTAGTTAAAGCATTGTTATAAGGATTAAATGTAATCATTCAACAATCATGTGCCAAGCATTGTTAAGCACTGGGGGTACAGTGAGTAAATGCATGTGCCAGACATTTTATAAACTTGGACTATTTTAATCTAAAAGCACATATGCACAGGCTTTGGGTTGTATACAGAATTTAAAGAAGTTGTGAGCTACAGAAACAGGAATGAATTATTTATGGGGCCTCCAAGTTCATGGAGTTGAAAAGTTGATGAACATACAATAGTATCCAATTACAAGGGAATACTGTCTGAGGATCAGATGCAAAATACACCTGTTGATTGATTCAATATGTGCATCAAGCAATTTATTAATTAATTTTCTATGCACAAAAGCTGGTTGTCAGTTGTTTTAACATTTCTTTCAGAACAACATCCGTGAAAACTTAGAACTGCAGTGAAAGCAAGAATTAAAAAAATGAAACAGTATGACTCATGTGGATAGTTATTTATATTGGTGATAAAATGTTTATTAAAACAAGGTTATTCATTATTTTCTAAGAGGATTAAAAAACCCTTCCAGCCACTGAACATTTTGTCCCTCCCCAAGAGTAACATTCCCTACAAGTTTATATCAGTTAAAAAAATCTATAATGATGATTTAGTGTCTGCTTTTTAAATTCCTAGGATATCTGGGGGCGTGGCTGGGGGATAAGAGAAACCAAAGTATACCTTTCTGAAGCATCAGTTTTTCATACTGAAACCAACAAGGACTGATCATGGAACGGAATGCAAAAAAACAGAACCCATCTGATTTCATAAAACATCAAATAAATTATTCCCTGCTCTGGCCTCCAGAGAGCAGGTTTTGGGGACAGAGGTGTTCATCATTTTTGGGAGAAAGGTTAGCAAGCCCTGTACATTAGAGATGGATTTTTTCCATCTCTTCACATTGTTGTCAGTTCACCAAGGGTTTGGAATCACTTTTATACAGGGCTTTAAATATTTGGCCTACTTCCACATTTCTATTGCTTTCTGTTGTCTATGAAATTAAAAATAAATTATCACACACCACAAAAATGACTGTAACACGGCCTGTTTCTGACTAGACAGTGTCTGAGCTTTGAAAAAGCATTCTTGAAAAGCCTGAGCGCTCCCTACTACAAAATCAGAAAGACATGTTATTGGACTAACACAAGGTGCTAAAAGAAAACTTGTGAAAAGGAATTAACCAGAGTGTAGAATTTCTCATAAAGTTAGCTTTGAAGAAGACTGTAAATTAACTTGAAGGAATGTGCTTAACCTTCAGAGCTTTGTTCAAAGCAACAGCCACTCAAAATCTGCTATAAACCCAGCCATTCTCTGGTTCATTCATCTTTCATTCTTTGCACAGCACTTATCACTGTCAGAAACCACGGCAATCACCTGTTCACCTTGTCTGATTCCGTCTTCCTCCCCACCCCCATCCCAGACCCCAGGAGTAGGGTCTCCGCATCTTCAGCACCTAGCCAAGCACCTTGCTATTGTACAGGGACAGTCAGAAGCGTGTGGTGCATTTCTACGTAAGTTTCAGTGAGGACCACTTTTCATCACACTCGTCTTCATCGAGAAATACTTAATCCAAGGATGGTGGACAGTGCATCTGACCTCTTGAAAAATTCAGGAACCTGTGCGCTGAGTAAATGCCCATCTGCACAGTAATCTGAAATCTTGTACACTGAAGGACAGGAAATTTTGCATCTGTTTAACAGAACGCGGTGGCTGACCGCGTTAGGGACTTAAGACCAACTCCCCGCGCTGCCACGGGCAGCAGGATCTCCCCATGCCTGGGCTCCCTCCCGTGCGGGGCACCGTGGGCGGCGGAGCGCACCAGGACCGCCGCATCCTGGGCCACGGCAGCGCCGCTCCGGGTCTCACTCGCATCCTTAGGGAGGAGCCGCCCCCTGCCCGGCGGGGTGGGCACGCGTCATACCCGTCGAACCCCGGGGGAGAGAACCCACCCAAGCCCCAGGGCGCGGGCTGGGTGGCGGTGGGGCCGGGTCCCCTGCTCACCGTTGCGAAGCCTGTTGCCGTCGCCGGCCTTGTTGAGGGTGCTGCTGGAGCAGCCCATCGCGGGCAGGAGGGCGCCCGGAGGGCGAGCGCGGCGACCGCGCGGGCTGGGGACCCTGAGCCGGGATCCCGCGCAAAAGCTCACGCGGCACAAATTCCTTCAACTTCGGGCGGCCGGCTCCGGCGCTGCGGAGCGCAAGCGCACAGCGGAGCGCTGGGTCGGGGCGCGCACCGCTGGGAGGGGGGCGCGCACCGCGGGGTAGGGGCGCGCACCTGGAGAGGGAAGCGAGCCGCTCGTGGGGAGAAGGTGGCAGGGAGGGGACAGCGGGGACGCAGAAGAGGACAGAGACAAGAAAGGAGCCAGGTAGGGCGAAGGTGGAGAAGGTGGTAAAGTCAGAGAGGAAAGCTGCCTCGGAAGCAGGGATAAAGATGCGGAGTTTGGGGAGAGGGGGTGAAGGGCTTGGGAGGGCTCACGCCTGAGTCATCCCTAAATAGCTGGGGAAGGGAGGAGGCGATGGTGGCCAGTAGCTATTGATTGGTGACTGGATTTGTGATGACAGGCTTCTTACATAATAACTTCAGGACTGTTACCACGGGGAAGTTTAACGTTAAGAAGATACTCTTTAATCCACTCTTTATTCAACTGTGGTCAAGTGTCCAACCCAGGACTTCGTTGTTCAGTCGCTCAGTCCTGTCGGACTCTTTGCGACCCCATGGACTGCGGCATGCCAGGTTTCCCTATCCCCTGTCCTCCACTACACCTTGCATTTAGTTTGCTTTAACGAACTAAAGCAAACTAGTTTTTCAGTCTTTGTCTTTCGTGACCTTGACTGTTTATTTTTTTTCCAGAAAATAAGCCATTTATATTGTAGGTGTCTCAGTTCCAGTTTGTCTGATGTTTCCTCATGATTGTTTTCGATTTATGCAGTTTGGCTGGAATACTATGTTGTCTGTGGATTCATATCAACGGGCCCATAATATCAATTTGCTCTATTATTGGTGATGTTAACTTTGATCGGTTAGTTAAGGTAGTGTCTGCCAGGTTTCTCCACTGAAAAGTTGCTATTTTACACTTAGTACCACCTGACCTGCCTCTTGAGAAACCTGTATGCAGGTCAGGAAGCAACAGTTAGAACGGGACATGGAACAACAGACTGGTTCCAAATAGGAAAAGGAGTACATCAAGGCTGTATATTGTCACCCTGCTTATTTAACTTCTATGCAGAGTACCTCATGAGAAACGCTGGGCTGAAGGAAGCACAAGCTGGAATCAAAATTCCCGGGAGAAATATCAATAACCTCAGATATGCAGATGATACCACCCTTATGGCAGAAAGTGAAGAAGAACTAAAGAGCCTCTTGATGAAAGTGAAAGAGGAGAGTAAAAAAGTTGGCTTAAAGCTCAACAGTCAGAAAATGAAGATCATGGCATCTGGTCCCATCAGCTCATGGCAAATAGATGGGGAAACAGTGGAAACAGTGTCAGACTTTATTTTTGGAGGGCTCCAAAATCACTGCAGATGGTGATTGCAGCCATGAAATTAAAAGACACTTACTCCCTGGAAGGAAAGTTATGACCAACCTAGACAGCATATTAAAAAGCAGAGACATTACTTTGCCAACAAAGGTCCGTCTAGTCAAGGCTATGGTTTTTCCTGTGGTCATGTATGAATGTGAGAGTTGGCCTATAAAGAAAGCTGAGCACCAAAGAATTGATGCTTTTGAACTGTGGTGTTGGAGAAGACTCTTGGGAGGCCCTTGGACTGCAAGGAGATCCAACCAGTCCATCCTAAAGGAGATCAGTCCTGGATGTTCATTGGAAGGACTGATGTTGAAGCTGAAACTCCTGTACTTTGGCCACCTGATGCGAAGAGCCGACTCATTTGAAAAAGGGGATGCAGAAGATGAGATGGCTGGATGGCATCACTGACTCGATGGATGTGAGTCTGAGTGAACTCCAGGAGTTGGTGATGGACAGGGAGGCCTGGTGTGCTGCAGTTCATGGGGTTGCAAAGAGTCGGACACAACTGAGCGACTAAACTGAACTGAACTGAATATTTGGGAAGAGAATTTAACACTAAGTATCCTTTATCTCATCAAACTTTTATCTGCTACTTTTAGCATGCATTAATAGTCTTGCTTGGATCAGTTACAACTATGATTATTAAATGGTGATTTTTGTAATTTCCTAATTTCTCATTATGCTACTCTAAGGAAGCACTTTCCCTTTCCCTCCACTTATTATTCATTTATTTATAGCAATAAATACTCACTTATTTTTACATTATTCAGTGAGCTCTGTTACCATCTATGTTAATTTGCTATGGCTGCCTTAACAAAGTACCAGATTGTGTGCCTTAAACAACAGAAATCTATTTCCTGCCAGTTCTGAGGCTGGAAGTCTGAAATAAAGGCATCATCAGCAGGGTTGGTTTCTGCTGAAGGCCCGTGTCCTTGGCTGCTCGATGGCAGTACCTTCACACGGTCTTCCTGCCATTTGTTTCTGTGTCCCAATAACCGTGTAAAGACACCAGTCATATTGAATTGACGTCATTTTACCTTAATCACCTCTTTAAAGACAGTACCTCCAAATATTGCCACATTACAAGGTATAGGAGGGTAGGGCTTAAACATATGAACTGGGGGGAGGCCATGATTCAGCCCATAATATCATCTTTACTTACTTGATGCTCAAATTGCCTGAAATGTGTTGTGTTTCCCTATATGGGTCATAGGATACATAGCCATGGTCTTTAGCATATGGTTAGAGGTTTTTCCCTCCTCCCTCCCTTCATTCCCACCCTCCCTTCTCCTCCCTCTCCTGTTCCCTCTCTCTTTTCTCTTTCTCCATCTTCATTTCTGTCTCCCTTCTGCAGTGCAAGCCTCATTGACGCCTTGACCACCTAACCATCAGCTCACAAATCCCTTCAAGGGAAGAAGAGACTGGGTATCTATGAGGAAATACATTTAACAACATTACAAATATAGATTGTGATTCTTCTCCTTCCTTCTATCTGAGGTTACTGTGCCCCAAGGAAAAAGAAGTATTTTGAAAATGGCTAATGCTTTGGCTGAATTCCAAGTCAAAAACTTGGAAAGAGCATAATTACAGGATTGGTACCAGGAAGTTTAGCAGAGAGGAATGTGGAATAGACCTAGATTTAGGAAATATTTGTGTGCTATGTAATGTTATCAGGCCCTGTACTAGATTGGGCTACCATAACAAAATGCCATAAACTGGATGGTTTAAACAAATACTTATTTCTCACATTTATGGAACCTAGGAAGTCTAAGACCAAGATGCTGGCCTATTCGATTTCTTTCCACCTTGTGGATTGCAGCCTTCTCACTGTGTTCATAAGAGGGATTAGGGGATAGATCTTCCTCTTCTCATTAAGTTAGATCAGATTAGGGTCCCAACCTTATGACCCCATTTAACCTTAATTAACTCCTGAAAACCCTAACTCCAGATTGAGTCACAGTGGGGGTTAGGTTGAAATAAGACTTTGGCATAGGGGTACAAGTCAGATCACAGCTGATTTCAGATGATTCTTCCCACTTCAGATGATTCTTTTTTTTTTTAAGTCACATTTAATTTTATTTAGATAATGAAAAATTTCAAAACTCCACTGTCACAAAAAGAGGTGCAAGAGACTTCCCTGCTGGTCCAGTAGTTAAGACTCCAAACTTACACTTCCGAGGGTATGAGTTCAGTCCCTGGTCAGGGAACTAACATCTCATATGCCCTGCAGCCAAAGAAATTAAAAAAAAGAGAGAGAGAGATGCAATAACTCACAGATTAGTTAAACATAAATGCATAACTTGAATATTAATGCTTTCATGCTAAACCAGGGTTTCAGTTCAGTCGCTCAGTTGTGTTCGACTCTGCCACCCCATGGACCACAGCACCCAGGCCTCCCTGTCCATCACCAACTCCCAGAGTTTACCTAAACTCATGTCCATCGAGTTGGTGATGCCATCCAACCATCTCATCCTCTGTCGTCCCCTTCTCCTGCCTTCAATCTTTCCCAGCATCAGAGGCTTTTCAAATGAGTCAACTCTTCGCATTAGGTGGCCAAAATATTGGAGTAATCAGGGCTTACTGAGCCTATTAAGTATTTTTTAAGGAGTAGACTTGGCTATCCTATTTTTCCTCAGAGATAATTTGTTAGTCAAGCCATTTCCTTCAGAGGAAGCATTTTATAATCAAGTGAACAATAATCTGAGCCACCAAGTGCCTTATGTATGTTAGGAAGTCTTTCTCATGGGCCAGCCCCATGCCTGCTCAGTGGGCTCAGGGATAAAATGACAGGGATAGAAACCATGTATGGGCTCAGACCACTTACCATGGTTGACCTGACTGAGTGCCTAATTCAGCAGCAGCGAGAGTGACCAACTGTAAGCCTCTGAAATGCTATGCTTCCTGTTTAAGATCTTCATGGATGAGTGACTGGACCTCTTTGGGGACAGTGGAGAAACATTATTTTAATAGATACTGGATTAGGTTTGCATTTCCTGCTCATCATGCCTCTAATAGCATCATCAATTTAGGGACATCACACATCCATCAAGACATTATTTATATGTATCATATCTTATCAAAAACTCACTTTACCATGAGAAAAGTAAGGTAATAGGTTAATTTCTATGTGATTTACTGGTCTTTCATTATATCTCATCATCCAGAAGGCAAACCTGTAGAATAATGGGATGGCACTCGGTTATAGTCAAGATAAAGGACTTTTGAAGGGGTGCTTTCCTGTGGTTTGCTCTGAATTAATGACTAATAAATAGTGTGGCTTCCCCATAACCAATATTCCTAGATGGGGTCTTGTTCATTTGGTAGCCTACAAAACACATTTCTGCTTAACTGAGCTAACTTGTTTTTATTGCTTACAAATAAGCATCTAGTCTGAGATACAATGCCTACTACCTTCCCTCTCACAGACCACACTCACTCTTATTCCTTTAGTCTTTTCTTGATAATACTGAATCATAATTGACACTGTGATTTTTAAAGGTGTTATATCTTGGAGGTATAGTTCATGAATCTTCTTACCTTCAAGGACTTTTACCATTTTTCCTAGGCATACTCATGTTTTGATGTTGTCACAAAATTGCATTTGTTCTCTTTTTCTCCATTAACTAATCAGTGACATTTTCTGATCAGCCTGACACGGTTACAGAATTAAGTTCTAGTTAAAAGCAAAACAACAACAAAATTGATGTCTTAGCCTATACATTACAGCTTTATTAAGGATAACAGTACCTGGCAGACTTTTCTTTTTTAAATCTAAGAAAAAAATAATTTTTTTGGCTGAGCAATTCAGCACTTGGGATCTTAGTCCCCTAACCAGGGATCTTAGTGTAAGAACGCCGCGGGAAGAAAAAGCCACCTCTACGGACTGTGGATGGAAGCCTTTATTGGGCGGTTGCTCTCGGGCAGAACTCCCGGGGATGAGCAAGCAAGGGAACAAAGGGAGTCTGCAGAGAATGGAGGCGAGGACAGGGGTTTTTATAGCTGGGGCCGGCGTTTGAGCCGGTTTTTTTCCATATAAGGTAAAATGCAGGGACCGCGTTGCTGATTGGTGCTGATGGGCTTCGTGTCGGTCTCTGATTGGGCCAGGTCATGGGCTCTGTGTCTGGGTTGCTGGTCCACCCCCGGTTTCTGTTTGGGCGGGGGGCGGGCTCCGGGGCTTTTCTGCCTCAGCCACCTGAACATGTCCAGGCATGTCCAGGCATGCCCGACCTCTCCGTTCTCCAGCAATGGAATCATGGAATTTTAACCGCTGGACACCCCCTGCCCCCAGGGAGGTCCCATTTGGCAAACTTTTCAAATTATTAAAAATAAAATGTAAAGTGTCATTCTTTTGTGAACATTTAGGCAGGAATTCCGTTTCTACTAAAATTTTAACAACTGACTCTAAGAAATACAAAGTAAGCCTTTATAGACACCAATCTGCTTCCCAAAAGTGTCACTCCTCCACAGTAAAATAGTGAATAAAGTGCTCTGACTTCTTTGTATCCAAGAGTACAAAAAACATGCTTTTTGAGAAATGGACAAATGATTTTTAAGAAAATAGGAGAAAGTGTTTCTCTGGTCTATTTTTAATCCAGTGCAGTCTGGAGTATTCCCAGTCTGAATGGGAATGGGTATAGAAGAAATTACTTTTAGATTCTTCATTATTGTGGAGGCAGAAATGGAAGAGAGGAATATGTAAGGATTCATTCCTTCTTGTCCCCTATAAGTTCAGAATTCATGTATCAGTATATATGTGTTTAGTTAGTTGAAAGGCCATCAACATTCACAGAGTTTACGGGGTCTTTTCACTTGGATTCACTGTCCCTCCCTCTCCCTGCTATATTTCTGAGCATTTTTAACACCTACGGTGACTGAAGAATATGAAGGTTGAGTTAGACAAGTAGAATTCCAAGTAACTAACCAGCTCCTTTCTAATCTGGACAATGAATAAGTAATAGTTGATGGTAATGAACATGATAGGTTTAACAGCTTCACAATAAGGGGATGGGCCAGTGTACTGAACCAGTGAATATCAATGAACTTGTTAGTATTTGCTCTAACAGGGAATGCAGGCTGTCACTTTTCATTCTCACACCAAGTAAAAACCAGAAGCACAATAACGCACGCAGGTGCCTGGAGAATTGTCAGAAACTTGGAGCAGCAATTTTGGTGAAGGAGAAGTAGAGAGCCTGTCCTGTCACAATGACCTGTTGGTATTCCTTCTAAATCACTCTGAAATGCTTCAGACTAGTGTCCAGGAATAATAAGATAAAGTCTGGATGGCAAAGTCCTTTATTTTTTTAAAATTTATTTTTATTGATTGATTTTTGGCTGTACCAGGTCTTTGTTGCTTTTCTCATGGGCTTTCTCTAGTTGCTGTGTGAGGGCTCCTCATTGCAGTGACTTCTCTTGTGGAGTTATGGAGCACAGGCTGTAGGCATGCGGGCTTCAGTAGTCATGAACACATGGGCTTAGTTGCTCTGAAACCTGTGGAATCTTCCCAGTCTAGGGATCGAACCCATGTCCCCTATGTTGGCAAGTAGATTTCTGTCCACTGTCCCTGCCACCAGGGAAGTCCACAAAATCCTTTCTTGAAACATACACATTCTTTGACTTTTGGGTATGAAGATTTTCAAACTCACAAATGGTTGAATAGTTTGATGAATACCTGTATACCTCAAACCCATTTCATGCAGTGCAAGGCAGATCTTAACCACTGGACCACCAGGGAAGCCCTCATTCCTTTTTATTAGTCAGCCATATTTCAACTGAACAGATGGTTTCTTTGGCAGTGCAGTGGAGCTATTAAACTTCTGACCAGTGAGCTTCAGTGACCACTCTCAAACTCTGTAATACACGCACTGCATGCATTAGAGAAGTGAAAATCAAAACTACAATGAGCTATCACCTCACACCAGTCAGAATAGCCAGCATCAAAAAGTCTACAAACAATAAATGTTGGAGAGGGTGTGGAGAGATGTGAGGCCCTAAATGGGAAACCTTAAAAAGAAGGGCTAGCTTTGCGGTTTAGGGCTAAGATGGCGCCTGGCGGAAGAGATGAGGGCGAGGCCTAAGTTGTTTGTCAAAGAATTTGATTGGTTCCTCAGACATCACACGTGGACAACACATGATCACCATAGACCCCTGTCATGATGTAAGCACGTGGTAATCTGACCTTTAACTTGATTGGTAGAACTATGGAGGGTGAGGTGAAGTCGCTCAGTTGTGTCCGGCTCTTTGTGAGCCCATGAACTGTAACCTACTAGGCTTCGTCCATGGGATTCTCCAGGCAAGAATACTGGAGCGGGTTGCCATTTCCTTCTCCAGGGGAACTTCCCGACCCAGGGATCGAACCTGGGTCTCCCGCACTGGAGGCAGACGCTTTAACCTCTGAGCCACCAGGGTCCCTTGCAAAACCCCTGTGCTTGCCTATATAAACCAAGAGCTTACGACAATAAAGCGGAACTGCTTAGACAGAACCCCTGTCACGTCTGATTGTCTCTTGCTCACCGAGGGGCTGGTTGGCGGACAGCAGGCTCACTTTTCCTCAGGACCCCTCAGCTCTGCTGAGGGAAGTTCCACTGCCTCTCTCTTTCTGCGGAGCGCCCCCCGCAGAGAAAAGGGAATGCTCTTGCCCTGTTGGTGGGAATGTAAATTGATACAGCCACTATGGAAGGCGGTTCAGAGATTTCTTAAAAACTAGGAATAAAATCACCATAGTACCCAGCAATCCCACTCCTAGGCATATACGCTGAGAAAACCAAAATTGAAAAGGGCACATGCATCCCATTGTTCACAGCAGCACTATTTACAATAGCTAGAACATGGAAACAACCTGGATGTCCATTGACAGATGAATAGATAAAGAAGTTGTGGTACATATCCATAATGGAATATTATTCAGCCATAAAAGGAAAGCCTTTGAGTCAGTTCTAATGATGTGGATGAACCTAGAACCTATTATACAGAGTGAAGTAATTCAGATAAAGATAAACGTCGTATTCTAAAGTATCTGAATGAAGAGTTCTAAAGAATAGCAAGAAGAGATAAGAAAGCCTTCTTAAGCAATCAATGCAAAGAAATAGAGGAAAAGAACAAAATGGAAAAGACTAGAGATCTCTTCAAGAAAATTAGAGATACCAAGGGAACATTTCATGCAAAGATGGGCTCAATAAAGGACAGAAATGGTATGGACCTAACAGAAGCAGAAGATATTAAGAAGAAGTGGCAAGAATACAAAGAAGAACTGTACAAAAGAGTCCGAAATGCAGTACTTGGATGCAATCTTTGGATGCATTACTTTGCCAACAAAGGTCCGTCTAGTCAAGGCTATGGTTTTTCCAGTAGTCATGTATGGATGTGAGAGTTGGACTGTGAAGAAGGCTGAGCACTGAAGAATTGATGCTTTTGAACTGTGGTGTTGGAGAAGACTCTTGAGAGTCCCTTGGACTGCAAGGAGATCCAACCAGTCCATTCTGAAGATCAGCCCTGGGATTTCTTTGGAAGAAATGATGCTAAAGCTGAAACTCCAGTACTTTGTCCACCTCGTGTGAAGAGTTGACTCCTTGGAAAAGACTTTGATGCTAGGAGAGATTGGGGGCAGGAGGAGAAGGGAACAACAGATGATGAGATGGCTGGATGGCATTGTGGACTTGGACATGAATCTGAGTGAACTCCGGGAGTTGGTGATGGACAGGGAGGCCTGGTGTGCTGAGATTCATGGGGTTGCAAAGAGTCGGACATGACTGAGTGACTGAACTGAACTGGACTGAATGCATATACATAGAATCTAGAAAAATGGTACTGAAGAATTTATTTACAGGGCAGCAGTGGAGAAACAGAATTAGAAACTAGACTTATGGACATGGGGAGAGGGGAGGAGGGAGTGAGATGTATGAAAAGAGTAACATAGAAACTTGCACTGCTGCTGCTGCTAAGTCCCTTCAGTCGTGTCTCACTCTGTGCGTCCCCATAGACAGCAGCCCACCAGGCTCGGCTGTCCCTGGGATTCTCCAGGCAAGAACACTGGAGGGGGTTGCCATTTCCTTCTCCAATTCATGAAAGTGAAAAGTGAAACTGAAGTTGCTCAGTCATGTCCGACTCTTCGAAGCCCCATGGACTGCAGCCTCCTAGGCTCCTCCGTCCAGGTGATTTTCCAGGCAAGAGTACTGGAGTGCCATTGTTTTCTCTGAGAAACTCACATTACCGTGTGTAAAATAGATAGCCAACAGGAATTTGCTGTTTGGCTCAGGAAACTCAAACAGGGCCTCTGTATCAACCTACAGGGGCGAGATGGGGCAGGAGATGGGAGGGAGGTTCAAAAAGCAGGAGGTATAGGTATACCTATGGCTGATTCATGTTGAAGTTTGACAGAAAACAACAAAATTCTGTAAAGCAGTTTTCCTTCAATTAAAAAAATAAAAATAAAAACACATCCGTGTGTGCCAAGTTGCTTCAGTTGTGTCTGACTCTTTGCGATCCTATGGACTGTAGCCCACCAGGCTCCTGTGGATTACCATGCTTCTCCAGGGGATCTTCCCAACTCAGGGATGGAACCTGCATCTCATACATCTACCTGCATTGGCAGGCAGGTTCTTTACCACTAGTGTCACCTGGGAAGCCCATCTCTATAGTAATCTGAAATTACAACCCTGAATATTTAAATGTCATTATTCCAAAATGAGATGTGATGTAAGTGTAAAAGATACATTGGATTTTTACTTCTTGGTGTGAAGATTTTCAAACTCACAAAAAGTTGAATAGTATAATGAATACTCATTTATCTTCCACTTTAAATTCAACAATTATTAACTCTCTGCTGCATTTGGGCTTTCATGTGGCTCAGCTAGTAAAGAATCTGCCTGCAATGCAGGAGACCTGGGTTCGATCCCCGGGTTGGGAAGATTCCCTGGAGAAGGGAAAGGCTACCCACTCCAGTATTCTGGCCTAGAGAATTCCATAGACTGTATAGTCCATGGGGTCACAAAGAGTCAGACACAACTGAGTTATTTTCACTTGCTGCATTTACTCAATCTATTTATCTACATTTATTTTGGGATTTTATTTACATTTATTCAGCAATTTGAAAGTTGCAGGGACTTTCCTGATGGGACAGTGGTTAAGACTCTGGGCTTCCACTGCAGGGGGCACCATAAAATACTTCAACATTTACCTCTTTAGAAAAGGGATGACTTAAAGTAGCTATTTTAAATAATAGTAATAGTAATCTTCCAACACAGGGGTCAACAAACTATGGTGTGCAGGCCAAATCCTGACTTTGTAAAGGATTTATTGGAACACAGCCATGCTCATCCATTTACATACTGTGTCTAACTGCTCTTGTGCTGCATCAGCAGAGTTGAGTGGTTGCCACAGAGACCATACAGCCCGAGTCTAAAATCTTTATTATTATTTGGCTCTCTACAGAAAAAGCTTGCCGACTCCAGCTCTAAAAAATACAAGTGTGGAAACAGTTATGAAATCTTCACAAGCCGAAGGATCTGACTGTCACTCTTGCATGGCAAGTGTTTCTTCCACAAGTGTTTGGGTTTCGCAATGCAGTGAATGACTTTGGGTGTGTGTGAGTGGTTGTGGTGGGGAGGTTGGGGAGACAGGAGTGGGACTGAGGAAGAAAGCTAACATCCACTGCACATGGCCCTGTGCTAGGCGACTCATACACTGTTATGTTTACTGTGATCATCGCAATACCACGAGGTAGAGATTATCATTCTAGCTTTTTGATAAGGAAACTGAAGCTTAGAAGTTAGACAGTTTGACCCAAGTCTTGCAGGTATTAAATAGAAGCAGCAAGAACATAAACCTATCTTCAAAGAGATATAACAAGATCAGTTAGGATTCTGTAGGTAAAATTCTCAAACATTTCGTGGTCATGATTCATATATATCAGTGTATGAATGAATGAGTGCTTTAGACATCCCTGGCTTCCAGTACAAAACCATGGTAAGATCCCTGTGAGAAAGCAACTAGGACCTTCCTTTAAAATATAGTGAGAAATTACACACAAAAAAAGTATTGTCAGGACATATAGTAAGGACCAGAAACTTGGTATGATAAAATGAAAAGCATCAGAAAAGTCACCTCAAGTGTTTTAATCATCTACTTTATAAAATGGGGGTAATATTTATGCTGATTACTTTAAAAAACATTCAAAGCACACAGCTCGTTATAAAAGTGTAAGGCATCATTAGTGTCTCTATCTAAGCATGCACTCCTCAAAACCAACTAGGCTATTTCATTCTTCTCAAATTTTAGTATTTCTAAGAACCATGGAGGGACTTCCTTGGCGGCCCAATGGTTACGAATCCACCTTCCAGTGCAGGGGATTCGCGTGTGATCCCTGGTAGAGGAACTAAGATCCCACATGCCACAGAGCAACTAACCCCGAGCCACAACTAGAGTCCAGGCACCCCAACGAAAGATACCACGTGCCACAACCAAGACCCAATGCAGCCAAATAAATCCATAGAACAAACAAAAAAATCAAAGAGGTTGCTTATTAAGCTCAGATTTCCAGGCCCCACATCCAAGGATTTCTTCACACACTTGGGAATCAAAGCAGTACTGAATCTGGTGATCTGGAAGCCATACTTTGAAAATTACTGCTTTAAGAAATAAGTGAAATTTCATAAGATTCATGTAAATCAACCACTATTTTATTAAAAATGAGCTCTTTACATAACAATGAATGCTCAATTCAAACAATGCTGAAACATATAAAGTACAATTCAATGTTCTTTTTTCACCACCTACTCTGCTCACCTCTCATCCAAAGATATGTTTCAATGATTAACTTTCCAGACTTGAATTTTTCTTTTTTTGGCTATTCAGCATATGGACTTAGTCCTCTGACTAGGGGTGAAACCCGTGCCCCTGCAGTGGAACCGGAGAGTCTTAACTACTGGACCACCAGGGAATTCCCAAGACTTGGATTTTCTTTTTTTTTTTTTTAAGATTATTTTATTTTGTTGTCTTAGACTGTGTCTTCCTTTCCTTGTGCAGGCTCTCTAGTTGTGGTGCCTGGGCTTAGTTGCCCTGTGGCAGGTGGGATCCCAGTTTTCCCAACCAGGGATCCAACCAGTGTCCGCTGCACTGCAGGGTGGATTCTTAACCACTGGAACACCAGGGACGTCCCAAGACATGACTTTTCTGCACATGCAAACACATATATTTGTTAAGAATAACGAACATCTGATGTTTCCATTTTTGTTTTGCTGTTTAAACTAATGCTGAAACAAACAGCCCTATTCTCATGTCTTTGGGCATGAGTGACTGCCTCTTTAGGACAGACTCCTAAAAGTTGACACATGATGATAGCTTACTTATTTGTCTGATTTTTACTTTTTTTTTTTTTTTGCTTGCATGTGTGGTGGTGAGAGACTTTCTGTGCCTAATATTCTGAGTGATTCGTCACTGGACTTTTTTAAAAATCAATATCCAATGTTCACAACAATAAGATTTTTAGTTAGACCTGTTCTATCGCTGTCTCCGAAAATTCGGCTTAAACGCTACAGAAGAGGTGAGTTCAAGGGAGCCAGAGGCAGAGGGTAGTCCCGGGAGCTCAGGCGCACCTGGGTCCTCCCCGAGTCTCCTAAGAGTCGGGGCTTCGCGCAGAGGTGCGCTCTGTGGCACTGAGGCCGAGGTCCAGACGCCGCCTCTTCTCAGTGCCCCTCCCTCTTCACTCTCAGTCGGCTTTTCCAACTCCCGTCCTGCTCCACTTTCCTGAGTTCCGCAGCGCTCCGCTTCAGAGCAGAACACAGCAAGGTGAGACTTCAGACCATTCGGCTGCAAAACCTGGTGGCTCCAGCGGTTTAAAAAAATCTGCCTGTAATGCAGATTTGGGCTCGACTTCTGAGTCAGAAGATGCCCTGCAGAGGAAATGGCAACCCACGCCAGTATTCTTGCCTGGAGAATCCCCGTGGACAGAGGAGCCTGACGGGCTACAGTCGCAAAATGCCGAACACGACTAAGCAGCCAGCGTAACCAACACCGGCCCGCCTCTTCGTGTCCCGCCCCTTCCGCTGGACATTTGCTTCCGCTTCCGGTCTCGGCGTGACGGCGTACCGCCCCGCCGTGAAGAGCTTGGCATTGTGGGAATTCTTTCCTTTCTCGCTCCCCAGCCATCTTGGCGGCTGCTCTTGGTGAGTGGTCTCCTCCGGGCCGAGGTTTTGGCAGCGCGCAGTGCCCAGGGAGTTGCCGGTTTGGAACTTCAGATCGTAAACTTCCTGTCCTGTCCTCTGTGTTCTAGGTTGGGGGCGTCCCGCATCTAAGGCAGGAAGATGGTGGCCGCAAAGAAAACGGTGAGTGAAGCAGGCCAGGGCCGGAAGCCTATTTCACGTGGAGAGAGGAATCTTGGCCGGGGCGGGCAGTTTTGAGCTCTCTGGGCGGACAGCGTTCCAATTGGCCTTGGAGGCTTCCAGAAAGAACCCGAGAGACCTTCTCACTGCTTTGGAACCCTCTACTTCGGAGGTTTATTAGGGGCTCTGGTTCCAGGAAACTGGGCCCAGTGTTGGTTTTTTTTTTTTTTTTTGGCCGAGGCTTGCGAGATCCTAGTTCCCTTTCTAGGGATGGAACCCGTGCTCGCTGCTTGGAAGCGGGAGAGACAACCACTGGACTACCAGGGAAGTCCCTGGATCCAGTTTTGAGTGGTTACAAACAAGGCCTTCAAGTTCGTATTAAATGTTTGCTTTGTAGAAAAAGTCACTGGAGTCGATCAACTCTAGGCTCCAGCTGGTTATGAAAAGTGGAAAGTACGTGCTGGGGTACAAACAGACTCTGAAAATGATCAGACAAGGCAAAGCGAAACTGGTCATCCTCGCCAACAACTGCCCAGCCTTGAGGTAATTGAAAGAACCTGGGGGTGTGTGTCTTCCACTGTAAATTCGTCCTGAGCGAATATCCAGGAGTGTGAGCTTGCAATCTGGGTAGCATGAACTGGGTGTCAGGTAGAATTTGTATTACAGGGGCACATTTGCAGGATAATTTAAGGGTTTCTGTTGTGTTTGGCTCTTGATTTTTCTCCCCTTCATAGTCTCTCCTATGTGGTTTTCCTTGGGAGAAATGTGTGACAGAAACCAAAGAAGGGCCAAGTTTGAGGGTAGTGCAGAAACGTAAGTGGCTTTTCCTTATGTCTTCCCTTTTTTGGCTTGTTCTTTCTACTTTGAGGTGTTTTACAAGGACTTCATTTTATGAATTACTTGTAGTATAGAGAAGCTAAGTTCAGAAGAGTTCAGGCTGGCCTGTGGATCTGCACACTCCCAGTTCACCCAGTTTTTGCCTGATTCACTGTTTTGAAACTGATCTTATGAGGTGTTGTAGATAAGTTCAAGTTGGACTATGCAGAGTGTCAGCCATATTTTCAGCCCTGGGCTTGTTGATTTTCTACCATAACGCATAACCTCACAGCATTTCATACAGGGTGTCTGGACCAAATGGGCAAAGCCTGGAGAGCTCTCTTGCATCTCATCCCAAAACTTTGGTCTTATTTCAAACAGTTCACACTTACCTATTAGAGCAGTGCCTTTCAGCATGAATGTACATACAGTCGCAAGCAATTTGTTTTAAATGCAAGTTCAGATTGAATGGATCTGGATTGGGGCCTAATGCATTTTTAACAAGCTCCTTGATGGCTACCTACTTGGTAGTCACAAAAACCATTAACTTTGGGCAAGTGCAAGCCTATGGCCTGTTTTTATTTTATTGCATTTAGCTTTTCTTCACTTCATAGTTGCTCTTTGTTTTTAATACAAATTGAAGGTTTGTGGCAACCTTGCATTGTATAAGTCTGTAGGTGCCGACTTTTTCTTTGTTGTTATGATTTGTGATCTTGGATGTTACTGCTACGATTCCCTGAAGGTTCAGGTGATGGTATTTTGAGAATTCTTTCCCACAATGAAAAGTAAATCGTGTACAATTTTTCTTCAATAAAACTGGCCAGAGCTTGTTTTAAAAACACTGTAACACTTAGAGGTTACATATAGGTTAAACAACTTTTATATGCACTTGGAAATGAACAAATTCCTGTGGCTAGCTTTATTGCAATATTTGATTTATTGCAATGGTCTGGAAGGAATCTGCAGTATCTGAGGTATACCTGTTGTATTCCTCTCCATCTAGGACTCAGAGCACCAGAGGGTGATAGAAATGGCTTAGACATTGTCATGGGAATTCTGTAACGTGTCTGGCAGATAGTAAATGCTAAGCAAATGATTTTATTCTGTACCCTCTTTTTCCATCAACACAAATATATACTGTAGAGGATCCAAAGGATGGTTGGTGTTGGGTAATGAATATGATATTTTAAAGAATAATAAATGGCTTACTGTTTGAAGGCCTTACAACATTGGAACTAATGAGAAGTAACATTTAATCTGTGTCAGTTGGTATGGTATTTATTTGCCTTTTTTTTTTAATTCCCAAAGGAAATCTGAAATAGAGTATTACGCCATGTTGGCCAAAACTGGTGTCCATCACTACAGTGGCAATAATATTGAATTGGGCACAGCATGTGGAAAATACTACAGAGTATGCACACTGGCTATCATTGATCCAGGTACGCTTTTTCAGTCATAAAATAAGTCTTTTTTTCTTTATGATGTAGTACAAGGATTTCTTACTATACAGATGTCTTTGGTTCCTAAGTTCAGTTACTGAGAATTTGCATATAGCAAGGGATATCCTGCGGGCTTATGTTATGGAGAGTTAGTGAATGTCAGTACATAATTGTCTTTGTTATAAATGAAATTCTTTTTACTTTGAGATCATGAGTTTAATTTCATACCACACCTAAGAAATTACGTCTTAGGGCCTTGGTAAAAGGTGAAATTATAAAGGGGGAGAATAATCAGGTGAAACAGTAGAAGAAAGGAATCCTTATTGGCTGCCTGAGAATAGATGGATAGAATTAGGCTGGGGCGGGGGAAAGGGCCTATAAATACACATCATGTTTTGAACTTAAGAATTTGTAATTCATGAAGCTACTGCGAATATTCTCGCTGTTCTGATTTTGTAATAATCAGGGCAGGCTAAACATTCGCTATATTAAGACCATGCATGTGTCCCCAGACCTAGTTCTTTGCCTAGGTCTGGTTTTATAAATGCTGGTGATAAACCAAGTCTGATTTACATGACACATCTTGTGGGAAATGTCTGTGATCTAGGTATCTGATCAACCTTGAGAAATGGTAGCACAGCTAGTATGATAACTTTTGAAGATAACCATTGCTAGTTTGATGATTACCAGTTGCCACTAAATAAGTTGTAAATATTATTGTGTTTTATTTTTTAGGTGATTCTGATATTATTAGAAGCATGCCAGAACAGACTGGTGAAAAGTAAATCATGTACAATTTTTCTTTAATAAAACTGGCCGCAGCTTGTTTTAAAAACACTGTATTCATTGCAGTTATTTATTTATTTTTATTTCTTCTTGTACCAGTATACTTGCCTGAAGCTAGATTAGTGAGGATGGGGCATCAAGATACAGTGGCAAAACTTGTGGGGTAAGAGCCTGATATCCCAGTTTCACTTTCCCTGTTTTTGTAAAGGGAGTGCACTGAGTTCCTTTCCAGTACTAGATTTTTAAAACTTAGTTTTCATAATTTCAGTCTCAGGATATTGCTGTCATTTTAAAAAATGTTTATTTGGGTGCCTTGGGTCTTAGTGGCGGTTATGCACACAGACTTAAATGCAGCATGTCTGATCTTAGTTCCATGACCAGGGATCAAACCTGTGTCCCTTGCGTTGCCAGGCAGATTCCTCACCACTGGATCACTAGAGAAGTCTCTGGTATTGTCATTTTGTTGAGTATGTCAGAAGCAACAAGGGTCAATACCCAGAATCTAACCAGCACTGCAGTTTTACAGTCCACCTTAAATACACTGAATCTGAGTAGCAAAGAGGATTAAGTGAAATATGTTCCTTCCACCTCCAGATTCTCACAGAGTGAGAGAAGTTCTATTAAACTTTAATGAAGCAAAGTCTTTCTTAAGAGTTTGTAGTAGTACAGTTAGTTCAGTCGCTCAGTCGTATCTGACTCTTTGCGACCCCATGGACTGCAGCATGCCAGGCTTCCCTGTCCATCATGAACTCCCGGAGCTTACTCAAACTCATGTCCATTGAGTGGTGATGGCATCCAACTACCTTATCCTCTGTCGTCCCCTTCTCCTACCTTAATCTTTCCCAGCATCAAGGTCTTTTCCAATGAGTCAGTTCTTCACATCAGATATTGGAGTTTCAGCATCAGTCCTTCCAATGAATATTCAGGCCTGACTTCCTTTAGGATTGACTGGTTTGATCTTGCAGTCCAAAGGACTCTCAAGAGTCTTCTCTAGCACCATGGTTCAGAAGCATCGTTCCTCAGCCCTCAGCTTTCTAAATGGTCCAATTTTCATATCCATACACGACTTTTGGAAAAACCATAGCTTTGACTAGACAGACCTTTGTTGGCAAAGTAACGTCTCTGCTTTTTTGTATACTGTCAAGTTTGTTCATAGCTTTTCTTCCAAGGATCAACTGTCTTTAATTTTCATGACTGCAGTCACCATCTGCAATAATTTTTGAGTCCAAGAGAAGAAAAGTCTGTCACTGGGAAGCCTTTGTGGAAAAAATGTACTTGGGACAACTTCAGAATATTCTCAGATCTTCAGTGTTTCACAGTTTATATAAAACAAACTGTTTTATGTATTTTCAGTCCTAAAAGATGTACTGTGAAGTAGGCGTGGCATTCAGGTTGGGGGGATGCCACATACTACCTCTCCCAAGTATGTCCTGTGTAACCCTTTCTCACATCTAATAATACCCTTTGAAACACTGAAAAGAATTGGGGGGAAATGGTGACTCGGATTTATAGAGTTGACTATTGCTGGTGGGGTATACTCAGGACATGTTGTGTTGGGTTCTAAGCCTGCATAAGTGTTAGAAATGTTTTTTGGACTTTAGTCAGTCAGCTTGTGACGGCAGTTTTTGATGGTAGAGGAATGAGACCCAGGAGATGTGAATGCCTTCAATACACTATCCAAAAACTCGAGTATTTGCTGAACTTAAAGTCAGCATATTGGTGTCTTAGTTTTGTTTCTTTGTGACCCCCATGGACTAGCCCACTGGGCTTTGCTGTCCATGGAATTCTCCAGGCAAGAATACTGCAGTGGGTAGCTAGCTGTTTCTTCCCCGGGATCTTCCTGACCAAGGGATCAAGCTCAGGTCTCCCATGTTGCAAGCGTCTGAGCCAACCAGGGAAGCCCTGATTAATTATAGGTAGGTAGGTTTATTTTTGGTAGGTAGGTTTATTCTGTATTCTGTTCCATTGCGGTTTCCGTTGTTACTTCTTTTCCTTTGTTTTTATTATTTTTGTCTTTGGTTACACTGGATCTTTGTCGCCAGGCACTGGCTTTGTCCAGTTGCAGGAGAGCAAGGGCTACGCTAGTTGCGGTTTGTGGCCTCACTGCGGCGACTTCTGTTGGGGAGCACAGGCTCTCGGCCCATTGGCTTCAGCATTTGAGGCACACAGGCATAGTTGCTCTGGCTTATGCTGTCTCCCCTGTCCAAGGATCCAACTCATATCCCCTGCATTGACAGGTGGATTCTTACCCACTGTACCAACAGGGAAGTCCTCTTCCTCCTTTTGGGGTTTCTCTTTTTTTTTGGTGAGCCATGACCAGAGATTTGTCCATGTTACACTTCCAAGGGCTTCCCAGGTGGCGCAGTGGTAAAGAAGCTGCCTGCAGTGCCGGAGGCCTGGGTTCGATCCCTGGGTTGGGAGGATCTGCTAGCGGGAGGAGTGAATGGCAACCCCCTCCAGTACTTTGGGCTGGGAAATCTCATGGATAGGGGAGACTGGCAGGCTATAGTCCGTGGGACCACAGAGTTGGATGTGATAGCACCCTTTCAGTACACCAGCTCTTGGCTTGATTTTTTTCAATTTTTTTGTAAAAATCTTATTTGTCTCCTCTCTGATCTTCATTATTTTTTTCCTTCTGCTGTCTTTAGATTTTGTTCTTTCTCGAATTCTTTTAGGTGATAGGTGAGATGGAGATTTTTCTCATTTTTTGGAGGAAGGCCTGTATCACTGTGTCCTTCCCTCTAACAACTATCTTCGCTGTGTTCCATAAATTTTGTATGGGTGTGTTTTCATTGTCATTTCTCTCAAGGTATTTTTTTAGTTTTTTCTTTGATTTCATCTTTGACTCATTGGTTTTCTGATAACATGTTGTTTTAGGCTCCATGTAACCTTTTTTTTTTTTCTCTCATTTCTTTTTCTGCAGTTGATTTCTAGTTTCATGTCATTGTGGTCAGAAAAAATACTTGAAGGACTCTTTGCTTCCTGTACTTGGATATTGGTTTCTTTCCTTAGGTTTGGAAGGTTTGGGGCCATAATTTCTTAGAATACATTTTTTTTAAACCTCCTTTTCACTTTTCTTTTCCTTCTGGAATTCCTATGTATGTGTGGACCGGTCTCATTGATAGGACTGATGTTGAAGCTGAAACTCCAATACTTTGGCCACCTGATGTGAAGAGCTGACACATTTGAAAAAACCCTGATGCTGGGAGGCATTGAGGGCAGGAGGAGAAGGGGGACGACAGGATGAGATGGGTGGATGGCATTACTGACTTAATGGACATGGGTTTGGGTGAACTCCAAGAGTTAATGATGAACAGGGAGGCCTGGCCTGCTGCAGTTATGGGGCTGCAAAGAGTCGGACTCGACTGAGCAACTGAACTGAACTGAACCGGTCTTGTAATGATTTCATTTTTTTTACCCCCCTCCAATCTGGCTTTTTGCCTGCTGTTCTAATTGGGTGATTTCTATGCTATCTACCAGGTCACTAATTTGTTCTGCAGTATTCAATCTGCTCTTCATTGCCTTTTTAGCTTTCATCTTGGCAGATGAATTTTCTGATTTTTCTTGGCTCCTCTTTGTAGTTTGTTTTTTTTTTTTTTTACAGTAATCTGCATTTCTATTCATAGACTTTCCTAATTCCTTCAGTATTTTCATTATCTCCTTGAACTTGGTGTCTGTTAGACTGAAGAGATCTGTTTCATTGTTCTTTCAGGGGAGTTCTCAATTTTTTAACTGTGAGTGGTCCTCGTTCATTTTATTTGTATTTCTCTTAATTCTGAGTTTAGGAGAAACAGTTATTTACTGTGATCTTGGAGGGGTGTGTGGGACTGTTCGTGTGTAGTCTGCATGGATCTGATATTTCTGATGGGAGGCCTGTTTAGTATGAATGCCTGCTGCCTCAGTGTGGCCTTACTATCCCTTTGGTGAGGGGTCTGACTGATGTGATGGCCAGTCTAGTGGATGTCGCGTGGGGCCTCCTCTTTGCTCTGTGGTTGCCACAGCCCTCTTGGGGAGAGTCTGTTCCCTGGTGATTGGAGTAGAGGCCCCCAGATCCATTTCTGAGTTGCGTGTCTGAGCTGTGGTGTGAGGCAGGCAGAATTGGAGCACTTCCACCAGGAAAGAGCCTCTGAGTATTCCTCCACCAGAGCTGTCCGCCAGGAGAGCGCTCTGCACCTGTCAGCAGCCAGAGCGTGCGGGCTCACGAGGCCACCCGCACAGATCCGCTCTAGTCGGGTCCCAGAGTGCGGGCGGAGTCAGGCACCTGGGCCGTCGGGGAGCAGCAGAGGCAGCCCAGACCTCGTCCCAGCCTAGTCCCCCAGGGACGCCCTCAGGAAGCCCACAGCTGCCGAGAGCAGCTCCATCAGCCCCGGAAGCCCCTGTTTTCCACCTGGATGTCTCGTGCTGAGTTAACAAAGCAGGCGGTGTAGGCGTAGAGTCAGACACGAGTGGGTGAGTGAACAGCGTCCTGCAGCTGAGTTTACAAAGCAGGCCGTGCGAATGTCCATCTGTGTCTGGCACAGCCACAGGGAGAGACCTGAGCTCTGCTTCCTGCGTTGGGCAACCCTCTGGCTCCTGAACCCGGAGCCTGCCGGGACGGGGGCGGTGCAGGGAGGAAAGAAGCTGCTCCGGCGGGCCCTCACCCCCCACCTAGCAACGGCACTTGGCTTCTCCGGCTGTCTCCGCTAAGCCCCAGCCCTCTCCCCAGCTCTGTGCTCCAAACCCAGGTTTCAGCGCCAGGCCTAGCTGGGGCCGCAGCCGTGCGTCTCGGGCTGGGGAGCGAGGCAGGCGCCACAGCCTGCAGCTCCGTCTCTTTCTCTGTCACACACCAGTTGTGACACTCGCCTCAGAAGCTCCCTTTGTGTCCTGGCGACTTACAGCTCCCTCCGAGGGGCGCAGGTTCCCTCCTGCTTTTTCTTTTCTCTTTTGTCCCATCCGGGGTTGTGTGGAGGTCTTTTCCTTTCGGGTGTCTGAGGTCTCCTGCTAGTGTTCAGTAGGTCTTCTGTGAGAACTGTTGTGTATGTCGGTGTGTTTTTGATGTATTTGTGGGAAGAGATGATTTCCACATCCTTACACTCCACCGTCTTGATTAGCGCCCTGAGTTACTACCATTGGATGAGGGATGGTCACACAAATAGTGAAAGTGGAAAGCAAAACCTTTGTACCTGAGACATACAGAGAGCAAACGAGAAATGGAGAACTTTTTTTCTTCTCTTTTCGGTCGCACCAGGTTTTCATGCCTGTGCGCGGGCTTTCTCCGGTTGCAGTGAATGTTGGCTAGTCTTGCCGCACTGCAGTGGCTTCCTGTGGAACACAGGCTCTAGCGCACGGCCTTCAGCAGTTGCGGTGCACAGGCTTCACTTGCTCCACGGCGTGTGGAATCTTCCCGGTCCAGGGATCGAACCGGTGTCCCGTGCACTGGCAGGCAGATTCTTACCCACTGTACCACCAGGGAAGTCCGGACCTAGTTTAAATTTTAGACAATTCTCAAGTTAAATATCTTGGGTTACTATGTGAATTTGATGGATTAGTTGGAGGTTTTGTCTCCCACAAAGGCACCGTCCTTCCTAAGTTGGAGAAAGTTGTTGAAAACGGTACAGTGAAATGTCCTAAACAGCTAAAGCGTACGTGGGGGTGGGCAGGGGCAGCGGCCGCGTTTGTGTGCACGCCGTCTAGAGCCACTAGAGGGAGCCAGGACTCAACGCAAAGCAGACTGGAGACCGCTGGAAGCAACGGCTAAACTAGGATCACGTCTCAAAAGGTGGTAGCCCAAATCCACACTTCGGATGAAAACCCGTTTTCAGGATCACATGGAGGACTCAAACATAAATATAAACTGAAGGTTTAACACTTCGAATCACAACTTTTATACTTGGAAAGAATTAGATGGTTTCCAGATAAGATTGAGGCCTAGGAGGTGGTCTTCCTACTCTGCTACACGGCCCTTTGGGAGGAATTTTTTTTTTTTTTTAATTTACTCATTATTATGGTGGTTTTTTGGCTGTGCTGGGTCTTCGGTGCTGGGGGTGGGCTTTCTGTAATTGCAGCGCTTGGGCGTCTCTGCAGCAGCTTCTCTCGTTGCGGAGCACGGGCTCTCAGCGCTTGGGCTTCAGCAGTTGCTGCATGTGGGCTCCGTTGTTGGCGGCTCTGTGGCTCTAGAGCACAGGAAAGCCAGTAGCTGTGGCACGTGGGTTTAGTTCTGAGACACGTGGGATCTTCCTGGACCAGGGGTTGAACCCGTGTCCCCTGCATTAGCAGGCAGATTCTTCACCACTGTACCACCAGGGAAGTCCTCCCATTGGCTTTTAAAATTTATCTTTGTTTTCGAGTTTTACCATGTACGTGTAGATTGAGTACATTCTTTTAAATGTCGTATAGTATTTCTGAGTTATGGACCATACCACAATTTATCTGTTCCCCCTCTGGTGATGATTAGGTTATTTGTAATTTGTTACTTTTACAAACTCTAGTAACATTCTCATACAGGCCTCCTTGTATGTTTGTGTTAAAATCATCTAGTTAAATACCTATAAGTGCAGTTGCTAGAGTACAGGGTGGGGCTGCATTTTCAGTTTTACTAGGTAGGAACGGATTATTCTCCAGAGACTGCCCGTTTGTGTTCTCACTGGCAGTGTGTGGGAGCCCCCTGTTTCCTCAGCCTTACCAATACTGTGGTCAAGACACAGTAACTTTTGCCAAGTTGATTGCTTTAACCTGCATTTTCCTGATTATCAGTGAGCGTCAACGTTTTTTTTAATACGTATCTTAGCCATTTCTCATGTATACATATTTTGCATTTAAGATTAAGAATTTTACACAGAATACTGTTCTCTGAAGTGAATTTTAATATTGTATAAAAAATCAAACTTCTTATACAAGTATATATGTTCTGTGATTTTATGCATACATCCATATACATATATCAAGGTAAAGTCTGATTAAAAAAAAATAGCTTTCCGGTGGCCAGTGTTCTACGGAAGTTAAGTCTGTAAAACTGCAGATTTTATTTTGTTGTCAAATGATACTGTAACACGAAGGCAGAACAAGACCAAAGCAAATGGTGTCACAGTATGTTACAGAGTATCTTGCATAGCTTATTTGCTCTCACTTGATAAAACTCATTTTAGGATTCTGACAGTGTTTTTTTTTTCTCAATGAATTCACACAAGTTAGTATGTACTTTTTGCCTTTGTTCTGTAGCAAACCAGCTTTCTCAACTCTTGCTATGTTTTACTTTACAACCTCACAGGATCAATGATAGCCTGAGCTTTGAGGGCTCTGAACTGTTTTCACTGTAATCCTTGATACAGTGACGTACAAATACATAGACCATTTTGAATCTTCATCTGTATCGCAGGCGATTTTCCAGGGCTTCCATTCTCTGTGTCATTTCTTCTAGTAAATCTCAAATTAAGGAAGAGGAATCTGAATGGCCTATTTACATTCAAATACAACTTGATTTATCTACAAAAGAATTTGTGTCCTGCAAAATACAGGGCTTTTGTTTTTTCCATTTCTGTAATTCTGACTTATAAGTTTATAGTAACCCATTAGTACATACTGTTAAGACTATAGATCTATGTTGGGTTAAATACTTTTTTTTTTAACATTAAATCCAGATAGTTCAGTTCACATTTTTCTTTTTAAAATTTTCAATTCTACTCACTCCCCTGTTGCTTATAAATTAATTTACCATAGCACACCTCTGGGAGCTGAACTGATAATGCTGGGAATGAGGAGAGGAGGGAAAAAAAAAGGATTAGGTCTTGGAAAGTAAGATACAACATCAGAAGAGAAGAAAGTGGGGAGTTTTCACCCATGAGGCCGGATGAGACCACAGGGTAGCAGCCTTGAGGACGTCTGACACATACAACTTCCTTAATACCTTGTGAAGTAAACCCTCAGAGGCGGCCGGGAGAAGGCAGAGCAGAAGCTCATTAGGGCGTCCTGGAGTGGTAAAGAATCCACCTGCCCATGCAGGAGACAGGAGTTCGATCCCTGAGTTGGGAAGATGCCTTGGAGGAAGAAATGGCAAGCCACTCCAGTATTCTTGCCTGGGAAATCCCATGGACAGAGGAGCCTAGCAGGCTACAGTCCATGGGGTCGCAAGGAGTTGGACACGACAGAGCAACTAGACAATAAGAGCAGCATTAGAATAAACATTTGTCTTCCTTCTTGAAGGTGCTCAGGACCCCCCACCTGCCCGTGCATGGCAGAATGAGCCTGGATTCATCATCTAGATTAACCACGGGCAGATTATTTTGCTTTCCTTTAGGAAGCGTATTCCCAGTTTTCAGGAAGAAAACGGCTATAAGCTGTTCTTTATAAACCCACTGGCACAGAAATAGTTCAGAATGAAACCATTTCCCTTTAGTTGATATGTGCTGAGCTAGATATTGGGCAGTTTTAGTAAGCTTTCTACAGTTTTAAGGTGAGAACAGTTGGCAGAGTGTTCAGTGCATTAAAGCACTGAATCTCATTTCTCCACCATCCCAAAGCATTCCTTTTATTTGTAATACTATTTTAATGAATCACTGAATCCTGCTGTTCCCTCGGTAGAATGCTTCATCTTTGAGTGCTGATATAAAATCTCTCTGCCGCCAAATGGAAAAATCCCAACCCCAGTCCTCTAGAAACTACACACTGAGCAAATGCGGCTGCAGGGTGGCCTGGGGCGAAAGGAGAGGTTTGGAGTTTAGGTGGAATCTGAAACCTCTTCATTCTACAGCATTCTTTGCCTACACGTACTGTGTCTCTAATGCACTTCAGATCTGTATCTTTGCCTACATGTACTGCATCTTTGATGCACTTCAGTTTTATCTTTCATTTCCTCCCAGCAGAGAGGGAATTAAGTAAACATGTTTTTTCTTGACTTTGCATACTGACTGGCTAAACTGGCCTTACTGCTCAACCTCCTAGAACCAACCACAGATAGCTTGACCCGTGTCAGCAGTTTGGCTTGCCCTCAGTTCTCAAGCACCTGTCAGACTGCTTTGACTTTATAGAAGTGACTTCATTTGACATATACCCGTATATAGAAATGTTTGAGGTTGTGATAGTATTCTTCGCATTCCATACAGCGGCATAACATTAGAAAAGGATATAGCGCTGTGTTAATTTTCTTACTTCTTCATTTGCAAGGTTCTGGAACATTATAAGGTTTTCACATTTGCATTGATCCTGTTTTTCTTCCAAAGGACTTCCTAAGAAAGCAGATGGAAAGTGTTCACCTCTATAACCCACCAGACTTCCCAGACACACTGTGATAGATAGGACTGACTCAGCACATGGAGGAAACCATAATGAAAGCAATGTTCAGCTTCTTCCATGTGGCAAGATCCAGTAGATATCAGAGCTCTATATGCGTCCACTGCTGAAGTGGCCTTTATTGTGGACTCCAGGAAGGCTGCTGGAGTTTCTTCTTGTTTTATTTTTTTAGTTCTCCTTTTTCTTAAGTTCTTCTCTTCCCCACCCCACCTACTACCTACTTGCTCCTTTCCTGCCCTCCCTTATGCTGAGTTTGTTGGCAAGTCGATAGCCAGCTACCTTATAGTAATATTTTACTTGGAATTACCTGAGGATTTTGTTGAATGGAAAACTTTTTGTGTAGACCGTGCAAGATTGTCTTCTTCAAACAGATATCTGTGTTGCACTGCAAAATTAGAACAGGAAAGTAGGTCTCGGATACTTATGGTGACTGGCTCAGATTCTGTAAAGAGAAAGAAAACTGAAGTCAAACCTGTTTAACATGGTTGTGGTTATAAAACAGCCATCAGCTGTCAGAGTAGGGTACTTGTTATTCCTAGAATGAGGTGCATAGCTTTACTTTAGAACATGCTGGTGTTAGTTGCTCAGTCATGCCTGACTCTTTGCGACCCCGTGGACTGCAGCCCACCAGGCTTCTCTGTCCATGAGATTTTCTAGGCAAGGATACTGGAGTGGGTTGCCATTTCCTTCTCCACTTTAGGACATACTATGGCAGAAAGACCATCAGCAGAGAGGCTCTTAGCAACTATGGCTAAAAAAGGGTAGAGTAGATGTTTCCTATGTGATGGAGGGGGAAAAGCCATAGTTAATGTAGTTCAAATCTTTCTTATTTACACTTCATTTGTCTGAGGGGAAACCATGGCGGAAGCAGCCACCAGAGATTCTAAAAATATTGCTTTTGAAAAACATACCTGTTGGCTGGTGGACCCTCTTTGGCAGTTCCCCTGCTGGGGAGTCCTGTCTTCCATCAGAGTCTTCCAGAGCTGAGAGGTAAAAGACAACCAGAGGAGGGACAGTTGTCCACGTGGGTGCATATGTTCTTAGGAAGCTGGTCCCAGACCAACTGTTTACCTGCCTGCCACCACCCAGGGTGTTCTGGTCTGATTCGGTAACACCACCAGTTCAGAAAAGCAGTTGCTTACCCCAATAACCCAAGACCTTGCAGAGGCATTCTGTCTTGTAAGAGAGGCCTGGACCCCTTAAATGTATCTTCTTACCTAAGAATGTCCCCCTAAATATTATGTCTAGAAAGCAGGACGGGAAAAAAGTCCAGTTGTTAAGTTGCATTGGCAGCAGCTCCACTTAAATGAAAGCGCTTAGAGGCTAAACATCAAGTTGCATAAGAAATGCGAGAGGCCTTCCCTTCCTGGCCCCCTGCATCCCAGTGCTCCTTGCTGGGGAGGAATAAGGCATATCACTCTGACAAGGGTTTTACTGGCCACTGAACCTGGGACAGGAATAAAAGGAAAAATGGGCAAAACTGCTTTTCCAGTCCCCTTGCATTATACACGGAGTCACACAAACCTGGGAGACCTGCTCTATATAAGCACACGGGCACCACAGTGAACCGGAGAAGAGCACAAGGGGCTCCTATACGTAAGAACGTCTAAGTTCCAAAGGGCAGCCTAATGTTCTGTAAACTGAAGCAGTCCATGCAAGAGGCTTTCTTTACATTTTTATCAGTGGGCTTGGAAGGACCACCATCCCTTCCACTCTAATTACAGGTGTATCCCGAAATTGTGCGTCAGCTTTCCCGATTTACATAACTGTTGGTTGTAGTTACATGATCATCTCCGTAGGGTTTTTGTGAGGATTAAATATGCTATGTGTCAAAACACTGACTATACTGTTCAGCACAGAGCAAATGCTCAAGTGATTTATTAGCATTATTATTAGCTATTAATAATTAATAGCTAATAATTATATTAATAGTAGCTAATAAGTATATTAATAGCTAATAAGCTATTAATAATAGCTAGTAAGTATAGTATCTTGAGAGTCCCTTGGACAGCAAGGAGATCAAACCAGTCAACCCTAAAGGAAATAATCCTGAATATTCATCGGAAGGACTGATGCTGTAGCTGAAGCTCCAATACTTTGACCACCTGCTGCAAAGAGCCGACTCATTGGGAAAGACCCCTGATGCTGGGAAGGATGAAGGTGGGAGGAAAAGGGGATGACAGAGGGTAAGATGGTTGGATGGCATCACCAACTCAGTGGACATGAGTTTGAGCGAACTCCAGGAGATGGTGAAGGACAAGGCAGCCTGGCATGCTGCAGTCTATGGGGTCGCAAAGAGTCGGCACGACTGAGTGACTAATACTCTCGTTTTCAATGTGAGCTATTCCTGTCTTCTCCCTCCCCTATTCTACGTTTTGTGCTTACTGTTTCTAGACAGCACTGGCCCGGCCCACAAGGGGGGCACTTTTCTGAGCACTTTGAAGGAACGGACTGAGAATTTCTCGTTCAAGGGTTCGCGCTGCTGTTGCTAAGGTCTCTCCTAGACGTAGCCTGCAGTACCTTCACAGATGCCTTTCTGCAGTTTATCACTTATCTCTCCCATCGTGCTGAAGTCTTCCGCGTAGAAGAGATGCTTTTCTGTGGGCTCAGAGGCGATCTCTCGGAGCTCTTCCTCAATGGCTTTCCCTACCCCCACAGCATACATAGTTATACCTAAGGTACAAAGCCAGTGAAGAACAGGGTGGTTACACAGACACAGAGAACAAGCGTAGGGCCACCAAAGGGGAGGGATAACATAGGAGCTTGGGTATGTGACAGATATACACTGCTATACATCTTGCATAATGGGGAGGAACCTGAAGATACTGAACACAGCTCCTTGTGCTATACAGTGGGACCTTATTGTCTACTTTATACATACATACATATATATATAATATGTATGTATTATCTGAATCACTTTGCTGTACACCTGAAACTAATACACGTTGTAAGCCAACTTTAAAAAAAAAAAACAAAACACAGTGGTGAGAGTTGTGTTCCCAGCATCTGGAAGCTGTGTGTTCTCCACTCAGAGCCAGCTGGATATTAATAACTGGTGTGATGTCAAGCATCCATGTCAGCCTCCCTTGCTTTTTCCACCATTTTTATTTTGGCCTTGTGAGCAAAAGACAGTGATCCTAGAGAGGAAAGGGGGGCACTGAGGAGAGGTTGGGGAGCCGGACCCCCGACCTGCTCAGCTCTGGACAAGGTCATTCGCAAATCTTCACCTTCCCCTGAATTAGTCTTGTGGATAAAGTAAAAAGGAACACTATCTCATGGTTTACTAAATAAGAATCTCTTCTGGGAGAATTCTAAGAAACAGGTCAGTTTATGACCTTGTAACCTAGTTTCTACTTGTCAAAGGTACAGATAGTAATCTTAAGTGACCTGCAGCCAAATGAAACTATTCTGCCCACCCCTCTTGGGAGGGTAAAGCCTTGTAAGAAGGTGCTAAGCTGAAAAGGAGAATCTGCAGACCATTGGAAATCCCCTAAGTGGGGGGGGGGGGGGGGGGG
>SJYW01000589.1:286943-382813 GCA_006410735.1 Raphicerus campestris | reverse complement strand
ACCAGGAGAACAAACCCAAGTATCAACTTTAGATTTCAACAGGCATATGTGATTGTTCCAAAGTTTTTATAAACAAAATTAATCATTGGATTCCCTTCTCCAATATCCTCTTCATTTGAAAATTAAACATTAATAAGAACTGAAGTTCTGCTTGATTTTCAACATTTCTCAGCAAATATCGTACTCTGGCTAATTCACTAAACTAGATTTTTTTAAAAATAGACATAAAAATAGCTGTTTAAGATAAAGAGCAAGAACTGTGCCTCATTCTAAAGTCTATGTAAGGTCAACAGCCAAGTTCAGCATAATTGTTTGAGAGCCCAGTAACTTTACACAGTCTCCTAAAAAGGATAACTACTATTTTAAGATTCATTATACATAGGAGTAATTAAATTAATCAGAGGAAGTCACTCCAGATAAGTCTTGTTGATTCAAGAACCAAGCATATGTCTGTTTCTCCCACCACCCACCTTTGGAGGATTTGTGGAAATTTGAGTGGGGGAGAGAGTAAGGTAGGTTGGCTTCCATAAGATAGATAGAAGGACTAACCACTGTCTTTGGAGACAAGGTGTTGCCCCAGTACATGCTAAGAATATAGACTGGAGGGGTTGGTGGGTTTGACATGAGCTCAGCTAAGCTAGTCAGAAGCAAGGAAACCAGGTGTGAGCAGCCAGTTTTACAATCTACCCAGCTGATTCAGGCAGGACACTTTTGGGGGCTCCTGTACTTTAGGGGCTCAGAAAAAAAGAATAAAGAGTGAAATAAGCAATGTCAGTAAAATGGCCCCCTTCACAAAGACGGTGACTGAAGGTTGATGTGAACCAACCTTTCTGTGAGGAGGAACGGAGTTCACCAGTGGCACTTTAGCACTTTGAGCCTTTGTTCCTTCACTCAGCAAGGATTAGTCACACAAGTATTATTCCAGGCCTGACCGAGGCACTGAGTCCATAAAGTTGGTGCACACACTTTCCCCCTCATAGGAACTGCTGAAGCAATGTGCTCTTGACAAGTTCTTAAAGAAAGCAGTGTTCAAGCAAACTGCTTCACGACCCTCAGGTCTTCCCATCTTCCCAAGGAATACAGACACTTTGCCTCAGGCTGTCTACCTAGCTTCAGGGTTTCCTTTTGCCAAGAGCCATATTCCTCTGCCACATTTGACATCTATAGTCAAACCTCAAAAGCAACATAGTCAAACATCTAAAGCAACCTCAAGTCCCCCCTGCATTATACGTGGAGTCAGACAAACCTCAAAGAGGCTAAGCTTTACTGAGCAACAGAGTTTAAGAGTCATGATCTCATCTGACAGTTTGATTTTCTCAAAAGCTCACTTTTGCCTCCTGCAAACACAAGACTATTCACTGTCTTAAGGCTACTGCACTCCCAGTACGTTCACTGGTAGCGCTGCTTAAAGACAAAGGTATATTACTCCAATAAAAATTTTAAAAATTAAAAAAATATTGGTAAGAGCTCCTCCTACTAGGAATCTATTTTTATCCAGTTCTTCATTCTAAAACAGCCAGACCAGTGTCTGGGAAGCATTGTTTATTTTTCTGGTTAAACAGCACATGTCGGGTTGATTCTCTGCTGTGGAGGTCACAGCCTGGCTGGTAAATCGTCACAGGAGATGATTACTCAGGTGTGACCTGTGTGCAGACCCCCTTACAGTCCACAAGACTTTGGCATCCCCATGGGGTCCCTTTAAGGCCACTAGGTGGCAGTTTAGTAAAGGTATTTAACCGTGGTGACAGGAAGCCATTCTGTCCCCTCAAGGAGTCTCATTCCCATGCTCCCCTACCCCAATGTGAACACCAAGCGAGTTTAAGAAACCTGAACCCTGAGTGGGGCAAAACACACCCCCATCCCGTATTACCACTGGCCTGGGCTTTACTGGCCCACTCGGAGACGTCGTCCTGAGCCCGTCCGTCCGTGAAGACGATGGCCACTCTGGGCACCCGTGCAGAGAGAGGCCGGGCCCCTTCTACTTGGGTAAAACTTCTCTCAAACATGTGTTTCAGGGCCAGCCCGGTCATAGAGCCCTTGCCCATGTATTTCATGTGGGCCACGGCTTTCTTCATGTCTTTGGCCGAGCTGAAGTTTCTCAGGGTAAACTCTGTGCGGACCAGCGTGGAATACTGGAGCAGCCCTACTCGAGCAGCTTTGGGAGAAATCGCCAAGGAATCTATAATTCCAGTGACAAACTGCTTCACAATCTCAAAATTATCTTCTCCAAGGCTCTTGGACCCATCGATCACAAAAACCAAGTCAACCGGGCCTTCAGTGCATCCTACGGGAATAAAAGGAAAGTTGTAATGGTTAAATGATTAAAATAAATCATTATGCACAAGAAGAGAAGAAAAGTGCACTTCCAATGGAGGCGTAACTATTTTGGAGAGCTACCTTTATTCTTGAGATAGTAACACATGATAGACAGTGTCGGGAGAGTCACAAACAACCATAATGTTCACAATTGCTTTTACGTGTGGCAATTTTAACAATTGTCAAATTGTTAAAAATAGCATTTTCCACAAGCAAAAACACCTGGCAGATACACAAATTGGAAACCAGACCCACACTGTACCCCCGGATCACCAGCAGTCAGGACTGTGCGTAGAGTACCCTGCAGGGCCTGATAGCACCCCCAAAAGATTCCAAAAACTTTACTCCAGGAGAGTGACATCACTCCAGTGCTGGCATCTGACACACAACAGACTTGGAGATTCTTCCAGTTCAGCTCAGTCATCTCGATCTTCTAGGGAGCTTTCTTCGTAGCCCAGTTTGTGTTCGTTACTCTCGGTGTAGCCCTCACACTACTAATCTGGTCAACAAAACTTGTTTACTGAGCTCCTGCTTTGTGTAAGGCCGTCGGTGCGGCAGGACCACAAGTGACCAAGGCACAGCCCCACCCCGTGTTGTTCACAGTTCCGTGTGCAGCGTGCCACACTGCACACCAGCCGGCTAGCTGAGTGTCAGCCTCCTCCTCTAGGCCACCAGTTCCTGCTCAGCAGGAGCCATTTCTCATTAATTTCTGAACTTCCAGTACCTGGCACACAATAGTTGTTCAATAAATGCTTGTTGACAAAACACATGAAGGAGGTGGCATCCATTTGGCAGCACAACACCGAGTACCCTCTTCACCATTTTTTTTGGGGGGGGGGCCCCATTGCACAGCCTGTTGGATCCTACCTACCCGACCAGTGACTGAACCCAGGCCCTTGGCAGTAACAGCTGGAGTCCCAACCCTTGGACCGCCAGGGCCCCATCACTGACCTTTTGAAGTTTTAAAATGAATTATCACTGTGAATTCGTAACCTACATGGACGTTTTCCAGGCACCTCAGATGGCTGACAGTAAAAGCTTTATGCAAATACGTTAGCAAGCTGGGTATAGAGCTTGCTATTTAGGGCTGCATAAGAAAAATGTACAGATCCCAAATGGACGATCTCATTTCAAACAGTCCACAGTATGCAATATAACATTCTCTTTTACATATCAAGGCAGCTGTCTAATACTTGAAAGTGAAGCACGGCAATATTAGGAAGTAAAGACACACACATGCAAAAATATTTCTCTTCCTGGCTTGACGAACATGCTAAAGTAATTGTGTATGTGTGCTGGAAGAGTTGGATTCCCATCTTTCCCCATTTAAGCGCTTGTCCTCATTACTCAACCTATTGACCTCTTGTTAGTGAAAGAGGAAATGGCCAATTCAGAACTTCATTTACATTCATAGCCTGAATCTCAGGCAGTGTGCACCTGGCTCTCTAGCAGACTTCATAAATAGTGGAATAATTTTTCAGCAGCGAATCTATTTTCTCTTTTCCCTCATATATTATTTTCTTAGAGAATAAAACGAACACCTGCAGCCTCCCTGCAGGGAGCGGAGCAGACGACTTCAGCAGGAGACACGAATCCTAGATGGAGCGGAGCAGCACCAGGGCGGGAGGTGCCGTATCCTCACCTTAGTGACAGCCCGGCTTGCTGGCTACCTATTTGCAGGCAGGTCACTCAGCTTTCCTTGGATGTTTTCTTTTGGTAGTTGAGTCAGTGAGCCTGGAGCAGAGCTGTGATTTGCCTTCTGAGCTTAATTTTCACAGAGTTTCAGAAATTCAGGTTTGGACAAGACCTTTAAAGGTCACTGGTCCAGCCCCCCTGTTGCTCATATCTTTACTGCATCTCTATAGCCATTCGCTCAGCCTGGGCCTGAACAGCTCTTCCGATAAGGAGCTCACCGCCTTACCATGGAAGCCCCGTCTGTTCACAGCTCTGCGGTGAGGATGACAGTAGCTGTCATTTGTCAGGCGCTGAGACGGTGCCAGCACTGGGCTAGACACCTGTACACACACAATGTCATGTATTTCTCATGACGATTCTGTAAGGTGTTATCCTAATAGCATAGGAAGAAACTGAGACTCGAGAGCAGTTAAATAATTTCTCCAAGGTCCAAGGTCACACAAATGTAGGAATAGTGGGTTCAAATTCATGAAAATCCGTAAGATCAAAGCTCATGATCTTAACAAATTAATCACACGGTTTCTCTGAGACAAGGTGTCTTTGTCCCTGTACTGAGCTGTGGCTTTTCTCCAGTGTCCTTTCTTTCCCCAGGGTTTGGGGGATGCCCTATAAATAATGGATGAGGTGACTGCCACTTTGCNATAGAGCTTGCTATTTAGGGCTGCATAAGAAAAATGTACAGATCCCAAATGGACGATCTCATTTCAAACAGTCCACAGTATGCAATATAACATTCTCTTTTACATATCAAGGCAGCTGTCTAATACTTGAAAGTGAAGCACGGCAATATTAGGAAGTAAAGACACACACATGCAAAAATATTTCTCTTCCTGGCTTGACGAACATGCTAAAGTAATTGTGTATGTGTGCTGGAAGAGTTGGATTCCCATCTTTCCCCATTTAAGCGCTTGTCCTCATTACTCAACCTATTGACCTCTTGTTAGTGAAAGAGGAAATGGCCAATTCAGAACTTCATTTACATTCATAGCCTGAATCTCAGGCAGTGTGCACCTGGCTCTCTAGCAGACTTCATAAATAGTGGAATAATTTTTCAGCAGCGAATCTATTTTCTCTTTTCCCTCATATATTATTTTCTTAGAGAATAAAACGAACACCTGCAGCCTCCCTGCAGGGAGCGGAGCAGACGACTTCAGCAGGAGACACGAATCCTAGATGGAGCGGAGCAGCACCAGGGCGGGAGGTGCCGTATCCTCACCTTAGTGACAGCCCGGCTTGCTGGCTACCTATTTGCAGGCAGGTCACTCAGCTTTCCTTGGATGTTTTCTTTTGGTAGTTGAGTCAGTGAGCCTGGAGCAGAGCTGTGATTTGCCTTCTGAGCTTAATTTTCACAGAGTTTCAGAAATTCAGGTTTGGACAAGACCTTTAAAGGTCACTGGTCCAGCCCCCCTGTTGCTCATATCTTTACTGCATCTCTATAGCCATTCGCTCAGCCTGGGCCTGAACAGCTCTTCCGATAAGGAGCTCACCGCCTTACCATGGAAGCCCCGTCTGTTCACAGCTCTGCGGTGAGGATGACAGTAGCTGTCATTTGTCAGGCGCTGAGACGGTGCCAGCACTGGGCTAGACACCTGTACACACACAATGTCATGTATTTCTCATGACGATTCTGTAAGGTGTTATCCTAATAGCATAGGAAGAAACTGAGACTCGAGAGCAGTTAAATAATTTCTCCAAGGTCCAAGGTCACACAAATGTAGGAATAGTGGGTTCAAATTCATGAAAATCCGTAAGATCAAAGCTCATGATCTTAACAAATTAATCACACGGTTTCTCTGAGACAAGGTGTCTTTGTCCCTGTACTGAGCTGTGGCTTTTCTCCAGTGTCCTTTCTTTCCCCAGGGTTTGGGGGATGCCCTATAAATAATGGATGAGGTGACTGCCACTTTGCTATTTGAAAGGCACCTCGAGTCTTTTTTTTTCTACATAGATCCCCCGTGTCTTCCTTTATTTTTCACTTGACATCATACTCAACTTCCTCACCATGATGCTTTCTAGATTTTGTCTCTATCCTTTATCTTTCTTTTTTTTTTAAATATTACATGCACATGGAACAAAGTTCAAACACTACAAAGTTTATCTATATCTAAATCTCTCCACCTCTATAGCGATACCTGCCTTGAGAGAGAGAGTATGTTAGAGGGAGCCTTTTGCAAAATACATGAATGGTAGCACTATAAAAACCACTCGACACCATGCTTTTTTTCATTTAAAATATCTTGAGGATATATTCAGAGCTGCTTCATTCCCTTTTTTCATATTCACTTATTTATTCCTGGCTGTTCTGGGTCTGTTGGGCTATTGGAGCTATTCTTTGTGGAGGTGCCTCAGTGGCTTCTCTTATTGCTGAGCACAGGCTCTAGGCGCTTGGGCTTCAGTAGTTGCCGCAAGTGGGCTCAGCAGTTGCGATGCAGGGCTTGGTTGCCCTGCAGCATGTAGAATCCTACTGGACCAGGGATCAAAGCCGTGAACCTTGCATTGGCAGGGGGATTCTTACCCATCGGACCACGAGGGAAGTTTTGCTTCGTCCCTTTTACCAGCTGTATAGTATTCTAGTGTATAGATGCACCAAGATTTATTTAATCAGCATCTTATGAATAGGCACTTATTTCCCATTTTGCTCTACAAATAACACTGCACAAAATATTCCCTCATATGTGGACACATGTACTTCTCTGCAGCATAAACTCCTAGAACTGCAACTGCCTTCCTTTATTTATTTTCTTGTGAGTTTGTTTTTATTTTTATTGGGCTCTAGGGGATGGTTGGGAAATAACTCTGCAAGTTATGCCCCACTAGGGAAATAACTCTGCAAGTTATGCCCCACTAGGGAAATAACTCTGCAAGTTATGCCTCACTAGGGAAATGTCCATTCTGTTTTTCCTGGGACAGTTTTCAGAGCATTTTTTTTTCCTCTTGGAGCCACTGCTCTTGCTGGCAGCAGCATCTTCAGGTCCACTGCAGAGTGGCTTCCCCTTGGAAAAGAATTCTCCCTCTTTTTCCTCAGGGACTCTCTTGTTTCCTGACACTTTCAGGTCACTAACTGGTTCCTCTTTGGGGAAAGAGTTCTTCCTCTTGGAAAGACTTCCACTGCTGGCTGTCTCTTCAAGATCACTACTAACCAGCTCCTTCTTGGAAAAAGGTTTCTTTTTCTTGGGTTTGGAGGAGACAGACGGGCCTTCCATTCCATCCTCCTGAGGAGCCTTCTGGGGCTTTGGCTTCTCTGAGTCTCTCGCTTGTCTCCTCACACTCCTCACACTGCTTTTTGCTGGCAATGCCAGGGCAATGGCAGCCAGTCTTTTCCTTCTTCAAGCGTTTCTTCTCCTGGTTCTCCAGCTTTCTAGGAATCTCATCAGCTGCTTCCTCTGCCTGAACCACTGTCTCCTCCACGACATCCAGATTCTTTTGTGGAATCTCTCCAGTCTCAGAGAAGGACAGCCACTCTCCAACTTGTTCTCGAAGCTCCTCCCCAAATACACTGGCGCCAGGGGCGGTTACCTCAGAGAAGCAACCAGTTCCTGAGGCAGTCCCGAATTTGTTTTTGGCAGCTACTTGGCCAATGAAGCTAGAGTGGAAAATGAGGCCATTCTTTGGGGTGTTACTCCCTGTCTTCAGAGCTCTGGAAACGTGGTCCCTTTGCTGGGCCAGGGAATCACTCAGACACTAGAACTGGGCAGGAACTGCCTTTAAAATATTGCCAAACTGCCCTCCTAAAAGTTGTACCAATTCAGTTGTGATAAATTTACAACTGCCTATTACAACATGCTTTTGCCAATGTAAGGAATCATCGAACTTACTGAACTCCGATAACTAAAAGGTAAAAAATGTATTGTAGCTTTAATCTCTCATTATACATTTTCCTTTTTCTTTTATGTCATGTTTAGAAAGTTCTCTACTCTGAGATTATAAAATAATTCTCTCAAGGCTTTTTCTGCCACTTTAGAGATATTATTTTTTAAGTTTAAGAGCACAAGTCTTACCTCCCTCATTCCTGATATTCTTATTCAGCTAGGATCCCTCTAGCCTCTTAGCTGATAGTGAACTTACTGTCAACTGAAACCAAAAGTGTTTTCACAGGTGCAGTTCAGCTCTCTCCCCCATTCTGTATCTATGCATACACATTTATATCTATGGTAGAAGCAGAGGTGAGGGATTTATTTCCTGCAAATACTCCAAAAAGCAACTGCTCCCAAACCAAATTAAAGCAAAAAAAACCCCAGTTCAGATCACTTACTTTTGCACCGTCTTCCATCCTCAGCTAGAATAAATCCCTTTGAGCACTTGCAGATGTAGGAATTGCCACGGTTAACACAAATGTGTTCACAGCCATGGTGGGTCGATTTGCAGACATCCTTCCCTGAGGGTAACATAGGAAGTGAAGCAACCCCATCAGTGTAGAAACGAGCTGGATTGAACAGTCATGTCAGGACAGATCATGGAAATAAACCATTAAAACCTCCATTCAAACCTCCTCTATAACATCCCCCCTTTCAGTCTAATATTCAGGAGAGGGCATGGTAAAGGAAATCTCCTCTTAGAAAGCTCTAGTTTCCGTGAAACTGAATGGTAAGCTGGGTGATCAGGTGTCCTGGATTTAATAATTTTAGAATTGTTCAATGTACTTTGAGATTTGATTTTCCCACCCTACTGATTTTTCCCCATAGACATCCCAGTTTCAATTGTCTAATGTACAGTTCTCATGCGTGAGGCACTTTAGACTCTTCAAAGTAGTGACAGCTCTTTAATCCTCACAGTGTCCTGTGGAGAGAGGAGGGCAGGGATAGTCACGCCCAATGGATACTTAAAGAAACAAAGTTTGACAGTGTGGCCCAAGGTCACACAGCCACTCGGGGAGCCTCTGAGTCAGGAAGTGTCCTGACTCAGGAAGTGGTCCTCCTCCATGGTATGAAAGCCTTCTGTTCTCTGCTTCCTTCCTGTCATTAGCTCCCTGAGAAGCTTCCTACAAAACTACAATCAGTGACTACAGATCTCTCTGGAAGGATTTGATTTAGCAATCAAATTTCAGAGGAAGAAGTTGAGCCTTGGGTCCAAGTTGTACAAGCTCAACCTATTGAGCAAAAAGCGTGTTGAGTGTAGCAATGATGCACTCCATGCTTACAGAAGCAGAAGCATGAGCGAACGGCTCAGGCAGACATAATGGGCAGAACTGCAGCCGTGGTCCCCGCAGAAGGACACCGCCGCGTGAAGGCAAACACAGGCTTGCAGAGCCAGGCCCTGGACCCACGGGCATCCCCGGAATCAGTCTTGCAAACAGAACTTCCTGCTAAAGGCAGAAAAGCCCCTCCTCCTCGAGGAATGAGGAGTGAGTTCTCCTTTACCTCTGTGGAAGCCCCAAGTTATCTCAGCAATCTATAATGTTCAGTTCAGTTCAGTTCAGTCACTCAGTCGTGTCCGACTCTGCGACCCCATGAACCACGGCACGCCAGGCCTCCCTGTCCATCACCAACTCCTGGAGTCCACCCAAACCCATGTCCATTGAGTCGATGATGCCATCCAGCCATCTCATCCTCTGTCGTCCCCTTCTCCTCCTGCCCTCAATTTTTCCCAGCATCAGGGTCTTTTCAAATGAGTCAGCTCTTCGCATCAGGTGGCCAAAGTACTGGAGCTTCAGCTTCAACATCAGTCCTTCCTATGGACACCCAGGACTGATTTCCTTTGGGATGGATTGGTTGGATCTCCTTGCAGTCCAAGGGACTCTCAAGAGTCTTCTCTAACACCACAGTTCAAAAGCATCAATTCCCTCAGATCAACCTCTGCCGCAGATGAGGTTTTTTTGTTTTTTCCTTTCTTTAAACTAAAGAAGGGCCATCCTGCCCACTGGAGCAGAGTATCACAAAAACAAGTATACCATGTCAAGACCCCCTGAAAATAGGGGTTAACACCTCAGAATCTCACAGTGGGTGGAAATGCTGACCCCGTGCTCATCTCCTGCCCACTTCACTGAGCTCACGTGTCCCTGTCTCTCCCTCTCGGGGCTGTGATGGGCTCACGTGTCTTTGTCTCTCCCTCTCGGGGCTGTGATGGTTCATTTTATGCGTCACTTTGGCTAGATTATGGCGCCTGGTTGTTGCATAAAACACTGGTCTAAATGTTGCTGTGAAGGTACTTTAGATAATATTTAAATCACCAGTCTTTAAGTAAAGCAGAATATCCTCCATAATATGGGTGGGCCCTATTTTGAAGACCTTTAGAGAAAAAAAGACTGAATTTCCCCCAGAGAAGAAGAAATTCTGCTTCCAGACTGCCTTCAGATTGGAGCTGCAATATCAGCTCTTCCCTGGGTCACCAACCTGCCTGGCAGATTCCTTATCTATCTATTGATCTATCATCTATCCACAAACACACATACATACAAACACACACACACACACACACACACACATACACATACACACACACACATTTTATTGGTTCTCTGGAGAACCCTGAGCAATATACCTTCTAAGAAAACTCTCATAATCTGTTCTGAGTGATCTACAGAAGTAAATGTTAATGGATAATCCAGAACCACCCCCCCCCCCCCCCCACCACCAAAAAAAACCCCAAAAAACAAAAAAACCCTTCATCCCTTCTCTCACCTTCTGCCCTTACTTACAAGGTTTTCCAAGAAGAAAAAGCGCTACAACTATGCTTTGACCCTCACTGCGATTGCTGACCCAGATTCTAATCCCTTCCAATGACTAGCCAGGCACTCTGCTAGGCTCTGTGCATCCACACAACTGTGGAAAGGGGCTACAACTGGGAGAAAGTGAGAGCAGCGAAGAGCCTGACAACTCAGGACCCTGGCTGAGAAATTCCTGAAGCACTGAGGGTCCAGTGCACAGCAGTTTCAGAGCACCCAAGGCAGGAATTTACAATAGTGACACTGACTATAACGGAAAACTTCCAACATTAAAAGAAGCTCCCTAACTGTCCTGAGCTGAAGCGACTTACTTCGGCAGCGTTTCCCATCCTCGGCCAGCCGGAATCCCTCCATGCACTTGCAGACGTACGATGCCCCAATGCTCACACAAGCATGCTCACAGCCGTGGTCCACTGCTTGGCAGACATCTTTCCCTGAGGACAGGAAGGTTAAAAATTTCACCAACGTCAGTTTTCCCTGGGCTTCTCCTGGGAGGATGCATCCTTCTCAGCCCCTGGACTCCAGGGCTATCTGAGCTCAGCAGCTCTACTCCGGGTTCACTCTCCGAGCTTCCTCACTGTCACAGCCACCGCCATCCACCAGCACCTACTTCAGTGTCTCGTAAAACACAATCCATCACCGGCCTTCCGCAGGCACTGGTATGATTACTTAGGACATTAAACCTCAATTTGGACTGGTGATTTCCAGTTTTGAGTTTTTCCCTGACAATGTGACTTTGGAGAATCACTTAACCTCTTGCAGGCTTCCCTTTCCTTTATGAAAAATGAGAGTAATACTTCCAGGTACCTATCTTTTGTTCAAATGCATCAATATAAGTTTCTGTTAGTAAAGAGAGCTTTGAGAAGCTTGAGATGACTGACAAGGGCAGGAATCATTTGCTCAGGGTTACCCACTCCCCTTTGACTTGATGGAGACGTGTCTTGGCCCTATGGAAGAGGCCTTGCTTTCTGAGATGTAAGAATGGGCTCATCAAAAGGGGGTCTCTAAGAGGGATTTGTGCCACCAGAAACAATAGCAACAATATTGTTAAAGATGAAGAAGCAGAGGCTCAGAGAAGTTGCGCTGCTTGCCTAGCTAATGAATGGCAGCGCTGGGAGCTGCAAGAGCGCGGGCTTCAGGCTGGCATCCTTCCAGGAGAGCACACTGCTTCTTGTCACAGGGTGTGTCACCTTCAGCTGTGGCTCTGGCTTTGCTTTCATCACTTGTTTATTCGTTAGTTTTCTTTTTAATAGGCTCTCTCTCTTTTTTTAGGACCGTTCTAGATCTATGGAAAATTGAGAAGACAGTACACAGATTCCCTATAAACTGCACACCCAGATTCCCCTAGTATCAACACCTTACATTAGTATGATGTGCTTGTTATGATGAATGGACCGATACTGATACAGTAATATCAAACAAAGCCCGTAGTTAATTTACATTTCCTTAGTTTTCAACCTGAAGTCAGTTTTTTTCTGATCTAGGATCCCACATTACACGTACTGGTCTTGTGGCAATGGTTTTTGAGAGTAACTAATTTACAAAGAGATCAGGCTGGTGGATTTCAGGCAGAGATCAGACATAATAATGGGAACCCTCTCTAATAAGAACTTACTTCTGCAGGTCTTCCCATCTTCACGGAGTATATACCCTTCAAAGCACCGGCACACGAAAGAGTCTCCACTGCTTACACATGAATGCTCACAACCATGCTTGCCCAAAGCACAAGCGTCCAGTTCTGAGAAGCCAGGTGGAAACAGAGAAACAAAAGAGGAAAGGATTCACACATCAGTGACTTCTTTAATCTCTTAAGATATTTCAGACACCTTACATGAAAGCAGTGCTTTATCCTACAGGGTACATTTCAAAATAGAAAGCATGTCTATGAGCAAAATGTCTTAACATATGAAAAGCACATAAAATAATACTATCGTCTCTGTAGGAAAAATGAACAAAAGACACGTTACAAAAGGAGAGATAGGAAGGGCCTATAAATACTAGAAAGCAAGTTCCACATCATTGATTATCCTGTAACCATAATGTCAGATTATCAGATAGCCGTGATTATCTGCGTATCTGCTTATGTATGCATGTATGTGTCCTACTTTGGTCATCCCTCCCTCCCTCCCTCCATTCATTCATTCGTTCACTGATCTGTGGAATATTTCGTGAGTTCCCTCTCTCTGAGTCAGGTACTCTTCCAGTCTCTGGGGACGTAACAATGAGTAACACCAAGTTTCTGCTTTTGTGAAGCTTTCATGTGGTGGCAGGGGCGGAAGGGAAGAGGGGCAAGACAGACAGACAAATGTGTGTGTCAGGAGAAGGTGTACAGAGAAGAGCAGGATGAGGGCGATGGAGAGGGCCTGCTGATTTGGAGCGTGCGGAGGGCCTCTTTTCCACGCCATGTCAGAGAAGGTGACACTGAGCAGAGCCCTGGAGAAAGAGACGAGTGGATGCGCGGTGCTTGAAAAGAATGACACCCGAGGAAGTGCAGCATCCGCAGACAGTGGCAGGAGCGGGTGCGGCTGGTTTCAGGGAAGGCAAGGAGATCAGGCGACCGGGCAGGTGATGAGCCAGGACAGACCTCGCGGGAGTCACACGCAGTGGTTGCATCTAATTTAGAAGGGGTCACTGGAGGGTTCTGAGCAGTGGAGTGACACGAACTGACTTTTTTCTTAAAGGACCACTGTGCACAGAACGGGCCGTGGGTAAGGCTGGAGCAGGGAGAAGGGGACAAGAGCCGCTGCACTGGCGCCCGACAGGCGGGTGAGAGGGTCAGGCTGCGGCTGGACTTTGAAGGCAGAGCCTGCAGGCTTTGCTGATGGGTTAGTATAAAGAGTCCATCTTCACATGGGATAGGACAGGAGACTCATGGGTGACCCTGAGGTCCTAGGGCTGAGCAACTGAAGAATGGCATCGCCATAGACGGGGCTGGGGCAGCTTCTGTGACAGCAGGATGTAAAATCCAGGCTGATATGTTAAAGCCTGATACTGAGGACAGATAGAAAGGGACTTTTTCTAAGAACCAAACATAATTCTGAGAGTCAACGCCATCATTTCAGATGGAGCAGAATTTCTACAGTGGCTTTGAAGTGAGGTTTTAAAATGAATGCTCCAAAGCACATAATCACTTTTATAGCCAGGCACAGACCATACGCTTTTTTCTAAGGCATTTTTGCAGTATTTTTATTGGAGGGGAGTCTTGAGAACTACCCTATGGGTTAATTAAAGCAGCTGTTGTTATTCTCATTTACCAGCCAGGGAAACTATGCTTTGGGAAGATTAATGGCTTGCCAACATCAGTTGCTAATAAGTGACAGCACCAGATTAAAAATGTAATCTTCTGATAATAAATACCATGTTTTCCCCAGCTACACTGCGTTGCTATACTCTAAAGTAAGCTTTCAAACATGAAGGGAATTTTGTCTTCATTTGGGTAGAAGGGCCGCCAAAATCTGAACAGTGGGAAAGCGTTTATCAACTGAAATTATAACTGCAGACGAGAGTCAAAGCAGAGCTGGCCCTTGCTCTTTGCTCCGAACATGACTTACTTCTCCGGGCACAATCTAGACTCATTACTGATGCAGAACTCGATGGCTTGGGGTAATCCCTCACGTAGTGTTGAGTGGAAATACAATTGAGTGATCCATAATACAGACAGCTGGCTGGCTGTGGAGGTGAGCGGTTTTTTTTTTCCTCACCATGAATTTATATTACGAATACTCCATTTTCCAATGTAATAAAATAGCTATAACTCTTTCAGGCCAGCCTTGTCAAGCCATAATGCAGACAGGCCCCCATGAGCACGCCCCTACTTTCTGGAGCACCCCCCATGACCTGTCCTGTCCTGTAGCTTCATCTCAGGCTGCAGTTTTAAAGAGTGATTGTTGAGTCTTTCCACAAGGATCCTGAAAGGTCATTGGCCCCCCAGGCTCTTGCAGGATGAGTCTGTACTTGGCAGAGGGGCACTGCTTTCCTCTCTGGGGAGCCTGCTGAGCCTGAAAGCACTGTTCTCAGGGGGCATCCTCACCATTGGCTGCAGACGATCCTAAGAGCTCCCAGCCCGGCCTCTGATCTCTCCTGGGCTTTTGTACTAATAGCTGTTTGGAAATTTTGTTGTGTGCATGCTTTAAAAGCATATAGAGAATTTGGGTTTTTAACCTTTTCCCTTCTTACCCGCTCAGGGCATCTGATCAAGAGACTAGAGCAATGGTTCTCAATCTCAGAGGAATACCAGTCACCTGCAGAGATTATTTGAAAGGCAAAACGGGCCCATGATTCAAAATTCAAACATACTAAGGGAGATGTCCCTTTTGGAGGGGGTATCTGGCAATATCTGCCTAAAGTACAAAATGTACATTTGACCTGGCAGCTTCACTTCAGGGATCCTCTCCTTCAGGTACCCTGGCACCATATGAAGAGATATACTTTCAAGTCATTCACAGCAGCATCGCTCGTAATAATGAAAAGTGGGAAACAATCCAGATGTCCACAACTACTTAGGAGACAAGCTGAACAAATATTCTACACAATGAGACGCTGCGCTTAGTCACTCAGTCGTGTTTGACTCTTTGTGACCCCACGGACTGCATCCCACTAGGCTCCTTTGTCCATGCGGATTCTCCATGCAAGAATACTGGAGTGGGTTGCCATGCCCCTCCTCCAGGGGATCTTCCCAACCCAGGGATCGAACCCAGGTCTCCTGCAGTGCAGGCAGATTCTTTACCAACTGAGTCACCAGGGAAGCCCAAGAATACTGGAGAGGGTAGCCTATCCCTTCTCCAAGGGATCTTCTTGACCCAGGAACTGAACCAGGGTCTCCTGCATTGCAGGTAGATTCTTTACTAGCGGAGCTACCAGGGAAACCCCAATGAGACACTAAGCAGCTGTAAATAAAATAAGGAAGTTGTCTGTGTAATGGTTTGAAGAAATCTCCAATAAATATCATTGAGTGAAGCAAAAAAGGCATAGGATGTGGTACATAGTACACCATTTTGTGTGTGCCTGAGGAAATGGGAAAAATATAAACAGATATTTGTATTGGCTTTTATTCATATAAAGAAAAGTGAAAGTGAAAGTCGCTCAGTCGTGTCCGAGCCTTTGTGATCCCATGGTCTATACAGTCCATGAAATTCTCCAGCCCAGGATACTGGAGTGGGTAGCCGTTCCCTTCTCCAAGAGATCCTTCCAACCCAGGGGTCGAACCCAGGTCTCCAGCATTGCAGGCAGATTCTTTACCAGCTGAGCCACCAGGGAAGCCCCAAAGAAACAGGAACGGAATGGAATGCTAGCTATCCATTGTGGGGAAGATGTCAGCTATCCATTGTGGGGAAGGCAGTGGCGCCCGCTCCAGCCCTCTTGCCTGGCAAGTCCCATGGACGGGGGAGCCTGCTGGGCTGCACTCCATGGGGTCGCTAGGAGCTGGACACGACTGAGCGACTTCCCTTTCACTTTTCACTTTCATGCATTGGAGAAGGAAATGGCAACCCACTCCAGTGTTCTTGCCTGGAGAATCCCAGGGATGGGGGAGCCTGGTGGGCGGCCGTCTCTGGAGTCGCACAGAGTCGGACACAACTGAAGCGACTTAGCAGCAGCAGCTATCCATTGCTGTGAATCAAGGTATGCCAACACTTAGCAGCTTAAGGCAACATGTGTGATGTCATTCAGTTTCTGAGGGCCTGGAAGCCAGCAGTGGCTCAGCTGGGAGATTCTGGCTTAGAGTGTCTCGTGAGGCTGCAGTCGAGCTGGACCCCTGGGGGCTGCATTGATCCCAAGGCTCCACTGGAGCTGGAGGGTCTGCTTCTGAGCTCACTGGTGTGAGCACTGGCCTCAGTTCCTCCCTGGCGGGTGACTGAAGGTTTCAATTCCTCAACATGTGGGCCTCTCTCAATACGGCTCCTCTCCCATTGGGCTGCACCCAATACGGCTTCTCTTAGAGTGAAGCCAATACGACTTCAAGAAGCCAGAGAGAGCTCCCAGAAAGCAGCCACAGTTTCTGATAACGTCACTGGAGAAGTGACACAACACCGTTATTTCCATATGCTGTCGGTCACGCAGGCGGACAGTGAAGGAGGGAAGGAATACACATGTGTGAATCCAGGAGGGGCTGCCCTGGATGGAGGCTGCCCACCACCTGTTACCTGGGAACCAGAGGGAGGCCGGGGGATGGAAGAGTGGGCAAGAGGGAGGTGGGAGGGGGATTCGGCATTCGGAGATCGTGTACACCTGTGGCTAATTCATGTCAATGTATGGCAAAACCAATACAGTATTGTAAAGTAGAATAAAGTATTAATAAAATAAAACATTAATCTGATCAAAAAAAAAAAAGAGTGGGGGCCAAACTCCTTAATGCACGCCTTTTTGAATTGTTTTGATTTTTAAACTATGTGTACCTTTTACCATTCTAAAAATAAAATCAAATTTAANATAAAATAAAACATTAATCTGATCAAAAAAAAAAAAGAGTGGGGGCCAAACTCCTTAATGCACGCCTTTTTGAATTGTTTTGATTTTTAAACTATGTGTACCTTTTACCATTCTAAAAATAAAATCAAATTTAAACAGATAAAAAAATCTTATAAAAGTACCCTTTTCTCTCACCTTTGACACCCTACGTCATTATTTTTTAAAGGCAGCACCATGGTTCATTTAAGCAGTTTCTTATTGGAAGGGCACTGCGGTGGTTCCTAGGCTTTGCTATTACAATTGTTACTGCAGGGGATACTCGTGTGCCTGTAGTTTTGCACACAATGGGAAAGCAAGTCCAAAAGATAAACATCTAGAAGTAGGATTGCCTCACTAAAGGGTAGGAACATTTACCCACTGATAAATATTTTTCAAATTGTCCTGCAAGGAGGTTGCATCAATCAACGTAAGATAATCTCTATTTTGGGAGGTCTAAGGTGCTGCCTGGACTTTCAGACATTTAAAAAGCCCCACAGATGATACCAACACACTGCCAGAAGTGAGATGCCGGCGCGGGACCCAGAACGTAGGTTCAGAGACCTTCCCAAGTGTCCAGAGGGGTGATGCCGCTCCTCCATCATCATGAACCACCTTCCATAATCTTTCTCCTGGCCTGTTATTCCATCTACCAACTACGTCTTCACAGACCTACTTCACCCGCTCCAGCCCACTCTCCTGGACTCAGCCAGAGTGCTCTTCTAAAGCGTGCATGCAGACATCCCCCCCTCCATCTGCCTGACACCCTTTAATGCCTCCTGAGAGTCTGGCTAGGACTCACTGGTGAGGTTTGAAGGACCTGCCCGCTGTCTCATCTCAGCCACGCTACTCCCAGCTCTGAGTACTTTCTTTCAGCACCTCAGGACCAAGCCAGAAAGTGAAAGTGGCTCATTCATGTCCGACTCTTTGCAACCTCCATGGACTATACAGTCCATGGAGTTTTCCAGGTCAGAATACTAGAGTGGGAAGCTTTTCCCCTCCTCCAGGGGATCTTCCTAACCCAGGGACTGAACCCAGGTTTCCCGCATCGCAGGCAGATTCTTTACCAGCTGAGACACTAGCAAAGCCCAAGAATTCTGGAGTGGGCAGCCTATCCCTTCTCCATTGGATCCTCCTGACTCAGGAATCCAACCGGGGTCTCCTGCACTGCAGAGGGATTCGTTACTAGCTGAGCTGACAGAGAAGCCTGCCAAGCCCGAAGCCCTCCTCCTGCAGGGCTCTGCCCAGCCGATCGTCTGCTGCCTCCACCTCCTCTAGGTGTCTTCTGGGACCTCCCTGCACTGAGCCGCACAGCCCCAGCCAGGCACCTGCTCCCTTTGGTAACGTCACAGCTAGCAGTAATAGTATTAGTCACTCAGTCATGTCTGACTCTTTGCGACCCCGTGGACTGTAGCCCGCCAGGCTCCTCTATCCATGGGATTCTCCAGACAAGAATACTTGAGTGGGTTGCCATTCCCTTTCCAGGGGATCTGCCTGACCCAGGGAATCAAACCCAGGTCTCCTGCACTGCAGGCAGATTCTTTACCATCTGAGCTATAGGAAAGCCCAGCATCACAAACACTTACTGGTTGCTCTGGACCTATGCCCGCCTCCTTACTGGACGACGCTTACAGGGGCTCTGACCTCCAGGGGACCATGGGCTGCACCGGCCCTCCTCTGCTGCGTCTCCCAGCTCCTAACTTAATGCCTGGCCTCCACAGCAGGTCCTCAGCAAATGCCTGCTGAGTTAAAGGAAACATTTCCTCAGCTCTCTACTCTGAAAACCAAGGGTCATGAGAGTTTTAAATGAGAACCCACGCTGTGTGGATGGTGGCGGTCAGCTGTGCTCCCCTTTCTCTCCCTCCTTCCAGCCTTGCAGAGTGCAATTCGCATTTGTTCAGCAAAACGTCCAGTTTCTGCACATCAGGGACATTCCTGTCACTCATAATTAAAGAACCACACATGGTAAATTAGAGAAGGCCAAAGTTGTACTCTAGCTAACTCCCCGACCACAGGCTTTCAGCTGTCTTTCAGTCAATAAGTCTGGAAACCAGCTTGGAGTCAGCATCTCCCCGGAGCTAAGGGTACTCCCTGCTGGGAAAGCATGTCAGTGGTTCCCTAACAGGCAAAGAGAGCCAACATCCCTGACTCACGATTACGGGGGCCCTTCAGCCTGGGGAGAATGGTGGGCACTCTGACAAGAGTTCATTCATTCAGTGAGCATTTATGGAGCCCTTACTCTGCCAGCCTCTACCCTCGTTCTCGGGCTGGAAGGGACCTTGGGGACAAACTGATCCAACACCTTCCTTTAAAGTCACAGAAACTGAAAGACGCAGAGCGGGTGTGACTTTCCCAAGGCCCCTTACCCTGCAGAGATAATTAGTCTCAGCCATGCTGGGGGCAGAGGTATGATTAGATCACAGGTCTGTCACCTCTGTGGTCCAGGGGTCATCCTCACCCAGGAGACTCAGCAGAGGCTCCTCAGATAAGCTGATAGATTCTCAGAAGGCAAACTAAAACAGTTTTCTCAAGGGAAGCTGAACCTCCAAATTGCATAATGTAACTCTAAATGCTGCAGTGGTCTGTCTCAGTGGCTCCTCCAGACTCACATCTCTCCAGTCTCCCTGTCAATTCAGCACTCGGTACTTACTACTCAGCACTCGGTACTTACTACTCAGTACTCAGTACCCTCAGCTTCTTTCAGTTCACTCTCTGAACCCTGGCTTGCATGTTCTATATCCTGTGCCTAGGAAGACCACCCCCTCCGTTTTAACCCTTTGGGGCTGCTCTAACAAAACACTTCAGACTGAGTAGCTTATAAACAACAGGAATGTGTTGCTCACAGATCTGGAGGCTGGAAGTCTGAGGTCAGGATGCCAGCAAGGTTGGGCAAGAGCCCTCTTCTAGGTCACAGACTTCTTGTATCCTTACATGGCAGAAGGGACTGGAGAGCTCTGTGGGCAGGGATCTCATTCATACGGGCTCCATCCTCACGACCTAATCACCTCCTAACGGCCTTGCCTCCTAACACCACCACCTTCCACAGTTAGACTTTCAACATATGAATTTGGGGGTGGGGGCACAAATATTCAGTCCATAACACCCTCCGTCTCTGCATAGCTCCCTCCATCAGTCTTTAAAGGCCAGATCAAACGCCTCTTTCTCAGGAAGACTTCCTCTGGACCGGGTGAGGTCCCCCTGCCAGATGCCCCGTGACATCTCTCCTTTCCCCATCGTGACTCTCATCACACAGAATGGAAGATCCATCCTTAATATCCTTCTTCCCCAAGAAACGGTAAACTCTCTCAGGGCAGAAACCGAAGCTGCCTCAACCCCACGGTGGCCCAGGGTCACCACACGATGACCAGCACAACACAGGTCCACAGGAAGTGCTTGTGGAAACTGAGCATCAGTGAACCAGAAATACCTAGACTCGAATCCAGAGACGAGAGTGAGGACAGACGGAACCACCACTTCATGTGACGTGGATGTAAGGACTTAGCAGAGATCTCAGGATGCAGGAATGAAACATTTTCCCTTTAGAGAAGGATCCTCTTTTTAAAAAACAAAACAAAACATGTCAGCAGGCAGGTCTACATCTTAATTAAAGCCTTATCATAAAGGGGGTCTGCGACTTGTGATCAAGCCGAGCAGACGGTTCAGGACGCATACAGGTTTTGGGGCCTGAGTCTCAGAGCCCCCCACACACATACAGTCCATTCCTCACATCTGGATTCCACATCTGGTGACTCACGCACGGGCTGTGGTGCAGCAATCATGGGGTAATGTGTTCCGAGGACTCGCACCTCTGCGGCGATGACAGACAGCAATCCTGTGTCTGGGGCTCCACGTAGGAGGTTATTAAAACCAACCCCAACCCCAGAGGGAGAAAGCCACAGGGGACGCCTGCCAAGAGGGTGACCAAGGCTGACAGACAGAATTACACCATTTGCTGGCATTAAAAAAAAATAATAAATCTAGCAGCAGTCATCCGTTTGCTAACTCTGTGTAGGTTTTTTTTTTCCTCAGAAAAACCAGAAGCGGTTCAACTGAGGCGTATTTTTAGAGGTCACCCTGGGTAAGAGATTCTGAAGTCAGGGGACCCCAGTTTTAGCCCTGACTCTGTCGTCGACCCCCAGGGTCAGCTTGGGTGGCATCAGTTTTCTCCCCATGCCACAAAAGAAACAAAAGATCTCCAAGTTTCCTTCTGTTCCTTCAACCTCTAATGTGAATACACGAGGGTAAAGTGGTCTTGTCTCTCCAGTCTCTGTGATGGACTGAATTGTGTTCTCCTCAGATTCCAAGTTGAAGCCCAAACCCTCAGTGTGCTGGTATTTGGAGGTGGGGCCTTTGGGAAGTGATTAGGGTTAGATGAGATTATGAGCATGGGACCCCCCACGATGGGATTAGTGCCCTTCTAAAAAGAGACTACAAGAGAGCATATTCTCTATGTGTGTGTCTGTGTGCGATGGGGGGCCACAGCAGGAAGGCAGACATCTGCAAGCTCAGAGGAGGGTTCTCACCAGAGCTGACCACACTGGCATCTGGATCTTGGACGTCCAGCCTCCAGAACTGCAGATAATTACATTTCTGCTGCTAAGTCACCAAGCATGCAGTTTTTGATACTGCCTAAATACAGTAACACACTGCTCTTGTCTTGCTCAGGGTTGCTTTGGTCCTTCAAAGTCAGTCTGGGAGGCATCAGGTAGCAAAAAGCCTTTGCATGTCCGCCTCTGGTGGCCAGTGTAGGAGTATCCCCAGCTGAAATGCCCAGTGCTCTATGCTTGCCACTCAGATCTGTATCAGCACCAGCCACTTGCTAGAGGAAGGCAGAGCCTGGGCTCTTGAGTCTGACTCCTCCCAGCTAGTCGCCACAAGGAGGGCAGGCCAGGCCTACCAGGAGTGGGTTTCCAGGCTTAGCCCTCTCCTAGTGTGGGGCCGTCTAACAGTGGGAAGTAAGATTTCAACAAGAGTACCTTCAGGTTTATGGCAATTTACAAGTTCCCCAAGCACTTCAGTGAACGTCTTTCCCTGTGCCACAAAGTGACCCTGAGAAAGAGGCATAAATGGTCATTCCCAGTTTATAGGTGAACAGTCAGATGCAGGCAAGAGATCTAAGAAATGCGGGTTTGGTCCCTGGGTCAGGAAGATCCCCTGGAGGAGGGCATGGCAATCCACTCCAGTATTCTTGCCTGGAAAATCCCATGGACAGAGAACTCTGGCGGGTTATGACCCAGAGGGTCACAGAGTCAGACACGACTTTAGCAACTTAGCATGCATGCAGTCAGATCCAGAGAGGTCAGTTCCCTCCCAAGATCTAAACCCAATCTTTGGGCTCTTAGTTCAGTGTTCTTTCTACTTTGCCATGCTGATTCTAGATCTGTGCACAGTGGCCAGAGGGAAGGGTCCTGATGGGGTCCCACCGCAGCGGGTGGAGCAGAGCTGCTCCCAGCAGGCCAGGAGGCAGGAAGTTCCCCATGGAGGTGATGCTGGCCCTGGGCTGGGTTTCTGCCAGCAGAGGTAGGATATGGAGGTTGTCCTAAGTGGAGACAGGCTGGGCTGGAGGTTGAGGCCCTGCTCAGAGAAGAGGGGAGCTGCCTCCTTTGAAGAACCGGATGGCCAGGGAAGAAGACCTGGGTGGGGCTCAGGAGGTGGAGGAAGGTATTCTCTGCCACCTGCCAAGTCAAGGTCCACTGAAGGGTCCGGAACAGAAGATGGATCATGTGCCAGATGCCACAGGATGAAAACACAGGTGGTCTCTGCCCATTCACTCAACATTCGTTGAACTTTATGGAGCATTTCCTGTGTGCAAGTCCTGGAACTCAGTCTCTGAGTTAAGACTGGGTCTCTAACCTCCAGAAGCTCGCACGCCTGTGGGCTGTGTGCTCCACACACATCTAGACTAGAGAGTCTTTCTTGATGCTGAGATGGGCTTGCCCTAGGTTTATTTCAGAAATTTCCAGGAGGTAGAGACAGGAGGAGTCCTCTCAGCTGCAGCTTGCAGAAGAGACCCCCTGATTTCCCTCCCGACCTCAACCCCGTTAAGGGTTGTAGAACAACCCTCCAAGGGGTGATCGCAGCTTTGGGGTCAGGGGACCAAGAGGAAGGGAGGGTGGGGTCACTCCAGAGGCCAGAGAGCCCAAGGTGCCTGCAGGGCTGTGAGAATAACAGGGCCCTGGGAAACTACGCCTGCTCACCATGCTTCAGAGAACTTTCCAGAAAGTGAGCGGAGTATTCTTCAGGCCACCTGCTATCAAGGCGGTAAGTGGAGGCTGCCTTTATGAAAGGCCAAGGATACCCGTATCTGCTGAGCAGGCCTGCCTGAACTCCAGAGGGCTCCCCACCCACAGCCCAGCATGATTTACAAAAAAAGATGCAGTCATGGTGTCAGGCTCTTGGTGATCTGGGACAGAGCTGGGAAACACACATTCTCAACCCCAGTTTACTATGGCCACACTGAAAACACAGCCCATTATTACAGAACAGGGCAGCTAGACAGAATCAACCTGCGGCAGACACAGGCTTCAAACAGGGGACAAGCTCAACAGATATGTGTCAGATGGCGGGTAAAATGCATCTCTTACAAATACCACCATTGCCTGTGTGTGTGTGCTCAGTCATGTCTGACTCTGCAACTCCATGGACTACAGCCCTCCAGGCTCCTCTGTCCATGGGATATCCCAGGCAAGATGTTAGAGTGGGTTACCATTTCCTTTACCAGCTGAACTATCAGGGGGCCCTGACTTCTCTGGTGGCTCCGACGGTAAATTGTCTGCCTACAGTGCAGGAGACCCAGGTTTGATCCCCGGGCTGGGAAGATCCCCTGGAGAAGGAAATGGCAACACACTCCAGTACTCTCACCTAGAAAATCCCATGGATGGAGGAGCCTGGTAGGCTACAGTCCATGGGTTTGTAAAGAGTCGGACATGACTGAGTGACTTCACTTTCTTTTACCATTTCCTACTCTAACCATTGCCTGCTGCTGCTGCTGCTGCTGCTAAGTCACTTCAGTCGTGTCCGACTCTGTGCGACCCCAGAGACGGCAGCCCACCAGGCNGAAATGACTGTTTTTAAGTCTTTATCTCGGTCCACTTAGAAACAGGGCTGCAGGGCAGAAAACACAGCGTCCTTCAGTGAAGAGGACGGCATCTGGGAGGTTTTTTTTTTTTTAAAGTAATGGAGACAGGAATTGGGACCAGCTGCCCGGAAATATGTACCCAGGCAACCTCACTGCCAACCTCACCCTCCCCATCTGCTGCCAAATTATCTGGATTGGGGGAGAGGACGGGGTTCTCAGGAGCCTCCCCTTCTCGCAAAACTGACTTTGGAGTCACAAGAGTCCAGAGTCTGAACCCACCCCGTAACAGCTGGTCACTTTAGGCTTTTCACTTGGTCTGAAGGTGAGGATTCCGCTGAGGTTGAGACCCAGGGAAAGCATGCGCTCAGCGGGCAGCGCCGCCGAAAGTCCGCAGTCAGGAAGGCATCTACTTCACTATAACTCATGCCCGCTCTGAAAGGACCACGGGCCAGGCAGGAAGAGGCAGAAGCCGTCTTGGGGCAGGAAAGCGGCAGCCACCGGGGCCGACATCGCTGGGAGGGGGCTTTCGCACATGTTCAGCCATGAACCCGGGGGCACAGACCCACCCGTGGTCACTGTCCTCGGCGCCCCCTACCCACGATCGCCCGTGCCGGGTCCCTCTCGTCTGACGTCCCAACACTCACTGGCACAGGTCTTGCCGTCACTGCGGAGCCTGTGTCCCTCGGGACATTCGCAGACGAAGGATCTGTCCGTGTTGACGCAGGAGTACTCGCAACCGTGGTGGCTCAGCAAGCAGTAATCCACTCCTGCAAAATCCCACAGCCAGGAAATCAGATCGCGGACCTGCGCGCCCCCCTAACCCTCCTCCTCCTGCCCCGGGAAGGCGCGCGGTCCCCAGGGGACAGCCCACCATCTCCAACGGAGCAATGAGCAGAGGACAGAGAGGGGCCCGCCGTCCCTACGGCTGTGGCGTTCTCCACGCTGGTGGCAAAGCTCGTCCCTGTAAGAGAAGCACGAAGGGCACTCACGCGAGCAGGTCTTGAGGTCGTCGTTGATGAGGAAGCCTTCCGAACACTGGCACACGAATGAGTCCTCCGTGTTCAGACACAGCTGCTCACAGCCGTGGTCCTGCTCGGCGCAGTGATCCACCCCTGCGGGCGACCACACAGGGAAAACCCCTGAAGTAAGCCAGGAGGGCATCAGAGAGCAAAACCGCTTCCCTGAGGAGCCGCTGCCCAGCAGTTTCACTCCGTTGATGCCCCAAAGAGAAAGGTGTATGGTTTCCTTCCACCCTGTGCCACCGGCCTGGTTTATTACGTGTTTCTTTGAGGAGAAAGGTACATGTGACTCCAGCCAAGGCGGTAATGACTACCCCTCTGCACCTGAGCCAGGTCTGGGCACACATCACCTGCAATCCCAGGGGCATCGCTGTGAGAATGTGCCCTCCCCATGGCACAGAGAGGAGAACCAGGCTCGGGAAGGTGGAGCCTCAGACCCCATGGGCTCCCTGCAGCTGACAGCCGTGTCTCAGGACTGGGGAGGGCTCCACGCCACACTGTTTGGGCTCAAATCCCACCTCCCCCCACGGGCTTCCCAGCCGTGAGATGCTTGCTGGGCGGTCATTTGGCCTCTCTGCCAGCATCTCATGACTTGAGAGATGGGGTTGAGGCTCGCTTTTTTCTAGGAACATGGTGGGAAGAGTTGATTCACCTAAAACCCTCAGAACAGTGGCTGGCATACATAATCACTTTGTGAATGCCTATCATTTCTAAGTATATGGCTGGGGGAGAAAGAACTGTATAGTTCCTTTGTATCTGAAAGAGAAAAAGTGCTGTTATCCCCCATAACCAGGACATCCAGATTCAGAAAACAAACCAATGCCAAGGCCTTGCGTGTGTGGCTAGTCCTGGCACCCGAGCCCTGCACAGCTGGCCCAGCTAGGATAACAGACACACAGCTGCGGTGAACTGGTTCCCACCAGACAGCCCTGCAGGCTGCCTCCCAGATTTCCTTGATGGAGAAAATGCACACCCGTAGACTGGAGACACACTGGAGGCCTTGTGCAGGGCCATGGGGTGGACCTCTTTGAATCCCACAGGGCCTGGGACTGTGCCTTCTGGAACATTCCACCCCTGGCTGTGCCTTCTGCAAACATTCACAAAATCTCAAGAGCCAGAGACTTCCATTCACATCTCAGTTCACCATTTACCCATCACGTGATCCTGGGAAACGTAACTTAATCTCCTTGTGCTCATTTCCCCATCTTTAAATGGGGATAAGAATATTGATGCCTCACTGGGATCTGGTACAGATAAAGTGAGTGAGTACTTGGGAAGTGATCCCGGCCACGCCTGCACGGAACAAGCACCTCATAAGGGCTTTCTATCATGATGGTCTGTGGGCTCCCTGAGCCCTTATGGAGAATAGGATTACCAGGCTGTCTCTGGGGACTCCTAGGAAGAAATAGCTTGGTTTATACTTTCTTGAAGCTGACAAGATGGTCCTTCTTACTAGATTCCAGAAAGAAAAGATGGCTCAATCTCTTCTGCTCCAAGGCGTGTGGGGAGGGAGAGGCAGGTCACGGGCCCTGGGGCTCTACGTGGGCTTGTCCAGGTCACGCCTAGCCTGCCCTGGGATGCCTGTCAGAGCTGTCAGCTGGCAGGCCCCACGCTCCTGGAAGAGAAGGCAGGCAGACTGTACATAGATCCATCTTCACCAGGGCGTCTCCTCGTCGAACGGAAGGACCCTTGTTCACCACTGGCTTCTCACAAGGACTCAGAGACTTCCAGAGGGAAGCGCACAGCAGTGCCCACTCTCTGGTTCAAAAATACTTTGACTTCCGAGATTGATGCTTCGAAAGCCCGATCGAGGACTCTGTTTCCTCTGAAGACGGAAAGGGGCACGAGGTTTCCCGAGGACTGCTCTGCACCTAATACTTCATCTGTGAAACTTCCCCTCTAGGCAGTGGAGGGTCCAAATACTGAACAGCTGTACTGTTCTCACTCACAATCTATCTCTGTCCCCAAAGCTGGAGCAGATGTGCGGCTCGCTGGGTGGAAAGCTACACAAAGGGCCCCTTCTGTGCCAGCCGTGTCACCAAGCCCCTCGCTGGCACCCCCCAGGGTCAGGGCGTCCCCCACAGTGTCACGCGCCCCACCCTTGCTGGCTTGGACCAGTGGAGACTGTGCCTCGTAAAAAAGAGATGGAACCATCCAGCTGGCACATCCAGCAAGTTTCCACGTTGACATCACCGGACTGAGTTGTGTTTCGCCTCTTACACAAGAAAATGACAATGCTTCATAAAAAGTCCTATGTTTCTCAGCTTGCCCTCAGATGAGGTCTGCAGGGGCCCAAGGGCCTTCTGAGGTCTGTCTCTCTTCTGGTTCCTGTCCCAGGCTGTGTGGCAACAAAGAGCTCTTATTTTTAATTGTATGTTTTCCTTGTGTCAAGCACTGTGCTAAGAGGTTGAAATTGTCCTCATGATTCCCCTTAACAACTCCAGGAAATCAATGCTGTTATCATCTTCCCTTTTTTTAAATGGATGGGAAAGTCAAAGCTTGGAGAACTTTAATACCTTACCTGGGGTCACATGTCTAGTACGAGGCAGAGTTTGGATGAAATCAGGCTGGTCTCACTTAATCAAGGCTCTCAAGAGCAAATGGTAATATTAGCTAATATTTGTGTGTGTGTTAGTTGCTCAGTCATGTCCAACTCTTTGTGACCCCATGGATGTAGCCCACCAGGCTCCTCTGTCCATGGAATTCTCCAGGCAAGAATACTGGAGTAGGTAATCATTTCCTTCTCCAGGGGATCTTCCTGATCCAGGGATCGAACCCAGGACTCCTGCATTGCAGGCAGATTCCTTACCATCTGAGCCACCAGGGAAGCCTAGTTAATATTTACTGGGCTTTTATTATGTGTCTAGCAGCATTTTTCTAAGTGTTTTCTACATGCTGATTCTTTCACTCTTCACAGTCCAGTCTCTGAGGTAGGCAGCATGAGTAGTCCCATTTTACAGATGATGAAACTGGGGCCAGGAAAGTTAAGGCTGCTGGACCATCAGGCTCATAGGAAACCCAGGAGTTTCAGAAGTGACTGACTGCTAGTGAGCCCCGGGGCCTGTGTATGAACCTGGCCCTCCCATGAGCCCCTGACCCAGGTACACTCACGGCTGCAGGTCTTGCCGTTGGGGTCCAGGGTGTAGCCCCGGCGGCAGCGGCAGTAGTGGCCCTCCTCCGTGTTGATGCATTCGTGCTCACAGCCCGGCTTATTCAGGGCGCAGTAGTTGATCCCTGAAGGGAGAAAGGGCAAAATACTCCTTCAGGCTTGGGGCTTCTCCCAGGGCTGAGGTTGGCCCCTCCCAGTAAATATTCAGTAAGAAAGGTGCTCCATGGGACATAGATGGCAGCTCCTGTTCTGCACGGGGTTGTTTGGGAGAAGCTGGCACCTGGGGTATGTCCCTCTGCGCTCTCCAGCAAGGGTCTCTTCCTCAATAGATGGCCAAAATGCTGGTGAAATGGTTATGGGAAGAACTGATTGAAACCGCCCACCCTCGCCAGCCACCATAGTAACCATATGCATGAGTTGTTTTATGACAGGAGATCCTGATAAGGAATACGGAACTAATAAGCCACCACCAACTGGAAAGGTCAAAAGGAGACACCACGGAGACACCACGTGTCCGTCCACCTCCCAGAATCCCTCTCAGTAGCACCCATCTTGGCTGAGCAATGCGTGCGCCACCAGGAAAAAGTCTGAATTAGAGTGATTGGCCAAAGACCACCCGGAAACTAATCCCATCACCATAAAACCCGAGACTGCGAGCCACGCGGAGCAGTTCTCCTGGGCTTCCTTACCCTACTGCTGTCCACCCGGGTGCCCTTTCCCAATAAATCTCTTGCTTTGTCAGCACATGTGTCTCCTCGGACAATTCATTTCCAAGTGTTAGACAAGAGCCCAGTTTCACGCCTTGGAAGGGGTCCCCCTTCCTGCAACAAAATGGGTTGAGCGCCACGGTTCCCGGCCCATCTCCTCCCAAGAATGATGGAAACGCTGGGAAAATTCAGTCTCTTCTGCCAGTTAACCTGATTACTAGGGCTCAAAGCATGTATGGAGCTGCTGCCAGCAGTGACATCTGACAACGACATGGGATGGTGCAAGGCAAAATAAACAGCAGCTGATCTTGCAAGATACCCAGCGATTTAGGACAGGCAGGAAAAGACAGTTACATTAAGAAGGGTTCAAAGCCCCACTGGGTTCTGGGTGAGAACGTGACACCATCCGTAATCAAGAAACTGGAGAAGACGCATCTCTGATGCTGGCCCAGGTTGTTATAGCTCTGCCCTATTCTCCATCCAAGCTGCATTTCTGCCAGCAGACATCGGCAGCATCACCACCAGCAGTCAATCAGCAGTTTCATTTTCTGGTGGAAAATGCTAAAACCACAAGGTGGGTCACCCCCACCCCACCCCCACATACAGAGAAGGTAATGGAAGAACTATAAAGGGAAATAAAATGAGCTTGTGGAGGGCTGCTGTGAGACTGGTCACCAACCTCAGGGGCTGAGCTGGAGCCATTTAGCTGCTTTGTTCTTTTTCCCGGGGATGTGGGAGACACTGTTGGTGGCCTTGCCAACAAGCATTATCCTGCCTTCCTGAAACCAGAACCCTGACCCCCAAAGGCATGAGTCATGAGTGGTATAAGCCAGCCTGGCAAGCATGTTCTCCTTTGCCAGGAATTGGTCTAGAGGTGGGAAGATGCCCAGTTCTCGCCAACGAGACAGAAGGATTTATTGCGGCCCCTAGGAAAGATGTCTCTTCCTGAGAAGACAAAGATGTATGAAAAGAAATGAAATGAAACCCATACTCAAAGGACCTCAGACCATCCCGTAAAGGGCCCATGCTGTGCCCTCCCACATGACTGCTGGATGGAACTCTCCACGTGCAGAGAAGAAGTGGCTGCAGGCTGAGCACATGGAGAGAACTCCCATGACCCGCAGGGGCTGGCCTGAGAGAAGAGATGGCGCCACGAGCCGCAGGCCTTGGGCACGCTCTCTGTACGTCACCGTTTCTGCACGAGGAGAGGCAGACTATTGTTCACTGTGTGCAGTTATCAGTTCAACAGCCTCACCTGTGTGAAACAGACGTGAACGTCAGAGAACGAGGAGTGAGATTCCGCGAAGAAAAATAGACCTAGCAATAAAACAGCGGCCACAGGCAAAGAGACAAAGAGCCAAGTAAAGAGCCACAGAACACAAAGGGCCCCACAGGCGGGGCCACGTAGTGCAGGACCTCTCCATCACACCACCAGAGAAGAGTAAAATTATCTTCAGTAAGTGCTGTTCTAAAAAGCCAGCCTTCAGTCACTATGGAAAACAGTATGGAGGCCCCTAAAAAAAAAAAAAAAAAAAAAATTAAACCTAGAATTATACATGATCCAGCAATTCCACTTCTGGGTTTATACCCAAGAGAACAGAAAGCAGGGCCTTGAACATATCTATGTCCACAGCATCTTTATTCACAATGACCCAAAGGTGGAAGCAACCCAAGTGTCTACTGAATGGATCAACAAATGTGGCAAATACAGAATGTGGGATATTATTCAGCCTCAAAAAAGAAGGAAATTCTGACGTGGAATGAGGCTTATGGTAAGTGAAACGAGCCAGTCACAGAAGGACAAATCTTGTAAGAGTCCACTTATATGAGGTGCCCAGAGTAGGCAGTCACAGAGACGGGAAATAGAGTGGTGGTTGCCGCGACTGGGGGAGAGAGGAATGGGGAGTTACTGTTTAATCAGTGGAGAGTTTCAGTCTGGGGAGATAAAGTTCTGGAGCTGGATGGTGAGGATGGTTGTGTAACAACAAAAATGTACTTAATGCCACTGAAGTGAAGTGATGCAAAGTGAAAGTCGCTCAGTCGTGTCCGACTCTTTGCAACCTCACGGACTATACAGTCCATGGCATTCTCCAGGCCAGAATACTGGACTGGGTAGCTGTTCCCTTCTCCAGGGGATCTTCCTAACCCACGGATCCAACCCAGGTCTCCGGCATTGCAGGTGGATTCTTTACCAGCTGACCCACAAGGGAAGCCTAAGAATACTGGAATGGGTAGCCTATCCCTTCTCCAGAGGATCTTCCCGACCCAGGAATCGAACTGGGGTCTCTTACATTGCAGGCGGATTCTTTACCAACTGAGCCAGCAGGGAAGCCCAAACTGTGCACTTAAAAATGGCTACAGTGGTAAATTGTGTTCTGTAGTCACTTGAGTCGTGTCCAACTCTTTGTGACCCTGTAGACTGTAGCCTGCCTCGCTCCTCCGTCCATGGGATTCTCCAAGCAAGAACACTGGAGTTGAGTTGCCATGCCCTCCTCCAGGGGATCTTCCCAACCTAGGGATCAAACCCACATCTCTTGCATTGCAGCCACATTCTTTATCACTGAGTCACCCAGGAAGCCCCTTATTCTGTATATTTTACTGCCACTTTTAAAGGGCCAACACTATCTTTAAGAAAGATTTGCATACTCTCAGTTCAGTTCAGTCGCTCAGTCATGTCTGACTCTTTGCGACCCCATGAATCACAGCACGCCAGGCCTCCCTATCCATCACNGCGGATGTTGGTAATTTGATCTCTGGTTCCTCTGCCTTTTCTAAAACCAGCTTGAACATCAGGAAGTTCATGGTTCATGTATTGCTGAAGCCTGGCTTGGAGAATTTTGAGCATTACTTTACTAGCATGTGAGATGCGTGCAATTGTGCAGTAGTTTGAGCATTCTTTGGCATTGCCTTACATACTCTAATTAAATTCAAAAACATGAAGATTCTTGGGGCTTCCCTGGTGAATCAGTAGTGAAGAGTCCTTCCCCCTGCCAAGGCAGGGGACATGGGTTCAATTCTTGGTCTGCAAGGATCCCAGATGCCAGGGAGCAACTAAGCTCATGGGCCACAACTACTGAACCTGCGCTCTAGAGCCTGGAAGCTGCAACTACTGAGCCCACCACGTGCCACAGCCACCGAAGCCCGAAAGCTCTAGAGCCCACGCTCTGCAACCAGAGCAGCCCCCGCAATGGGAAGCTCGAGCACCACAGCTAGAGAGTAGCCCCGGCTGGCCACGACCAGAGAAAGCCCCCTCCAGAGCAAAAAGAGACACAGCACAGACAAAAACAAACAAATAATTCAAAAACATGATGATTCTTAAAAAGGTCAGCACTCAGCTACCTGGCAAACAGCAGTTCCAAAATGCCTCTTCTCTGATGGCTCCTTGCCACAGAGGTTGACTTGTAGAGAGCTCTGTCTTCTTTATGTGCTTGAATCACAGTTCTTCACATGTATGTAAGTTACTTATTCATTCACTCAGTATTCACTGGCTACCCACTATGCCCCGTCCCTCTAGTCCAGTCTGCTCATTAACTGTGATGAGCTACACGTGGGCCAGGCTTGGGTGTGGGTTTATCTGGCAAAGCCCAGAGATGAGACGGCTGGGCTGTCAGCAACTAAATGGCACGTATGAGCACCAGCTCAGAAAGGAGCTGGAGACCTCACTGAGAAGGTAAGACATAAAAACACGAGAGACCAGAGATAGGTCACTGCAGGCTGTCATGCCAACTGCGCGGCACAGAGAGTAAGTCTTAGAAAGATGGGACAGGCTACAAAATGTTAAAGCAGAAGTCATGTTCCTTCAGTTCAGGAAATGGAGGTTCAGAGAAGCAAAGCAGTCTGTCCAAGGTCACGTGGCTAGGATGGGTGACACGGCCAAACTTGCCCCCCTTACTCAGCTCAACCTGTGCACCCTGAACCCTGCTGCGTAGAGTGCGATGCCTTCAGTAGGGGCAGGGGACCAGCCTCGGTGCCAGTGTGAGCAATCCTGGAGTCCCACCCACCTCTGACTCCACCCTGGGGTCCCCGCCGACTTCACCTCTGACTCCACCCTGGGTCCCCGCCTAGACAGTCAGTCCTGGGCTCTACGTTCTGCATCCTTGCCTCAATAATTTATGCTTTAAGTCGATGACAGCACTTTCCAGAAAAAGAAATTATGCCTGGATGAGAGAAAGAACAAATCGAGGCCAAGAATGTTTTCTTCAGTAGGATTGTGCCTTGAATTCCCACCCCCCACCCCCCGGTTTAATTAGATGACATCAAATTCTTTTGAAAAATAGATTTCTTATTAGATTTGCAAACAGCCCACATCCATCATCCGCCCATTAAATGTAAATGGCTGTACTCTGAGCTCGAGATCTTTAACGCTCTGAAGATCCTCAGGCTCCTAACAACCAAGTCCAGATTTTAAACCCCATTTCTCTGCTTCCTGATCCCATGGAATGCTCCAGAGAGGCACCGAGCGCTCACTTTCCGTTAGCAGCTGTCTGCCATAATCGCCGGCGTGCACATATCAGGGCAGGGGTGGCTCTCAGGGGGATCTCTGCAGTGGAGGGCTGGGTTTGCAGCAAAGACAATGGAAAAAGTAATGACGAGGCAGGATGTTGAGAGAAGGGCTGATGAGGACATTGGGTTTTAAGAAACAAATTCCATTTTTCTTGGATGAAAAACTAGGGCACCTGGCTGAAGAAGAAATGGAGCTATCCCTGAATATATATATACATGAGTGTTAAGGACTCTAAGCTGGAGACAAGCCTGTCTCCAGGCTAATTTGTGGTGATCACACTGCTTCCAAATGGTCACTTCATCTCCACTTATCCTTCTGTTCTTGGCCTCTCTCCTCCCTTGATAACAATGCAAGCACTGCCTTGGACCCTTCTCTTATTCCAAGTGCCTCTCCAGGCAGGATGTGGAGGGTGGGACAGAGGGCAAGGGAATCTCAGATGACTGTAAATGATGCGGAGCTTCAAGCCAGTTCCCCTCCACCAATGGCCACGTGCCCAGCTCACTTCCTCCTCTCTCCACTAGCAACACACAGTGAAGCCTGCAACTCCAGTGACTGAGTTGGAGCAGATCTAATTTTCCCCCATGGAAGAGGTCTAGGTCCACAACTGAGTCCCACTGGTGAGGGATTTTTCCCTGGGGGTAGCCAGCTGCTGACACACTCGCCCCGAGAAAAAGGTGTACATAGCACAGACAGGAGCGGCCGGGCTGGCCTCTCCCACGGACTGCAGGCATGTGTGGTCTGATGGAAAATAGTCTATCTAATTGTTTTCACATTCTGAACCTCCCAGTTAAAATTCCCATCTGATGCCTGAACATCGCCAGAGTTTGCATCCAGGCAAGGTGGTGGGAATTCTCTTATGTAAGAGAGGCTCAGTTGCAAAATATGGGCTCTGCCACCTTTAACCACCCGACAAGGTCTCACATGTAGTAGAGTGAGCATGTGAGTCCACACGTGCTGTGGGCAGGCTGTGGCTTATGGATTCAGCTCAGTAGCCCACGGTGCTTTTCAAAAAATGATGTGTGGTCAGCCTTTTTGAAAATCCAGTTCTGTGGTGCAGAACACTGCTGCACCCACCACTAGGAAGAAGGGGATGAGGGATATGTCCCTCAGTGGGAGTTCCAGAGAGTTCTGTGAGTCAACAGTCAGGAGAATGGAGACAGTTCAGTGTGCATATGTGTGGCCTAACTTTGGGAATGCTTTTTGAAAAAAATCACAACTTGTGTGCTTTACAAAGGCTACCTTTCCAACAAGATTAATTCAGATGATAGTTGCCATTTCTCCAGGATGATAAATCTCAGAGATCCATGTACTCTTTCATTCATTCACTAAATATTGTGTCACACCAGCATGTGCTGAATACTTGAGGTGTTGAGGATTCACAAGTGAGAAAAAGAGAAGAATCCCTGTCCTTGTAGATCTTCCATTCCAGGGGGTCTCTCAGGGACAAGTCACTTAAAAAGAGATCCCACTGGAGTTTCATGCTCTAGACACCCCATAAAGCCCCACCATAAAGGTGCCAGAGGACACCATCTGAGCCACTCAGCACATCCTTAGTATCACCCTGCTGACACCAGGCATCTCTCCAATGCTGCGAGGATGCCCCAGAGTCTCCTATTTTTTTCTTCCTTTATATCAAGGAAAGATGCAATGTCCCCCTTCTTAGCGACCCTCAAGGGTCTCATCTTGAGACTTCCCTGGTGGTCCAGCGGCTAAGACTCTGAGCTCCCAATGCAGGGAGCCTGGGTTCCATCCCGGGTAAGGGTACTAGATGCCACATGCCACAACTAAAGATCCCGCATGCTGCAACAAAAATAAAAAATCCGGCGTGCTGCAACTAAGACCTGGCACACTCAAATAAATAAAAATAAACATTAAATTTTAAAAGTGTCTCATCAGGTAGGACCGGAAGAAACCAGCTCCTTTTCCTTCCAACTCTGGACCAAGCCTTTTCTTTCTCAAAGTCCCAAATACGTGTTGTGAGGATAAGGAGGTGGGGACATGCATCCTCATTTCAGATAGGCGAGAGCTTCAGCTGGTGCCTNCTGATATTTCTCCCAGCAATCTTGATTCCAGCTTGTGCTTCTTCCAGTCCAGCGTTTCTCATGATGTGCTCTGCATAGAAGTTAAATAAGCAGGGTGACAATATACAGCCTTGACATACTCCTTTTCCTATTTGGAACCAATCTGTTGTTCCATGTCCAGTTCTAACAGTTGCTTCCTGACCTGCATACAGATTTCTCAAGAGGCAGGTCAGGTGGTCTGGTATTCCCATCTCTCTCAGAATCTTCCACAGTTTATTGTGATCCACATAGTCAAAGGCTTTGGTATAGTCAATCAAGCAGAAATAGATGTTTTTCTGGAACTCTCTTGCTTTTTTCATGATCCAGCGGATGTTGGTAATTTGATCTCTGGTTCCTCTGCCTTTTCTAAAACCAGCTTGAACATCAGGAAGTTCATGGTTCATGTATTGCTGAAGCCTGGCTTGGAGAATTTTGAGCATTACTTTACTAGCATGTGAGATGCGTGCAATTGTGCAGTAGTTTGAGCATTCTTTGGCATTGCCTTACATACTCTAATTAAATTCAAAAACATGAAGATTCTTGGGGCTTCCCTGGTGAATCAGTAGTGAAGAGTCCTTCCCCCTGCCAAGGCAGGGGACATGGGTTCAATTCTTGGTCTGCAAGGATCCCAGATGCCAGGGAGCAACTAAGCTCATGGGCCACAACTACTGAACCTGCGCTCTAGAGCCTGGAAGCTGCAACTACTGAGCCCACCACGTGCCACAGCCACCGAAGCCCGAAAGCTCTAGAGCCCACGCTCTGCAACCAGAGCAGCCCCCGCAATGGGAAGCTCGAGCACCACAGCTAGAGAGTAGCCCCGGCTGGCCACGACCAGAGAAAGCCCCCTCCAGAGCAAAAAGAGACACAGCACAGACAAAAACAAACAAATAATTCAAAAACATGATGATTCTTAAAAAGGTCAGCACTCAGCTACCTGGCAAACAGCAGTTCCAAAATGCCTCTTCTCTGATGGCTCCTTGCCACAGAGGTTGACTTGTAGAGAGCTCTGTCTTCTTTATGTGCTTGAATCACAGTTCTTCACATGTATGTAAGTTACTTATTCATTCACTCAGTATTCACTGGCTACCCACTATGCCCCGTCCCTCTAGTCCAGTCTGCTCATTAACTGTGATGAGCTACACGTGGGCCAGGCTTGGGTGTGGGTTTATCTGGCAAAGCCCAGAGATGAGACGGCTGGGCTGTCAGCAACTAAATGGCACGTATGAGCACCAGCTCAGAAAGGAGCTGGAGACCTCACTGAGAAGGTAAGACATAAAAACACGAGAGACCAGAGATAGGTCACTGCAGGCTGTCATGCCAACTGCGCGGCACAGAGAGTAAGTCTTAGAAAGATGGGACAGGCTACAAAATGTTAAAGCAGAAGTCATGTTCCTTCAGTTCAGGAAATGGAGGTTCAGAGAAGCAAAGCAGTCTGTCCAAGGTCACGTGGCTAGGATGGGTGACACGGCCAAACTTGCCCCCCTTACTCAGCTCAACCTGTGCACCCTGAACCCTGCTGCGTAGAGTGCGATGCCTTCAGTAGGGGCAGGGGACCAGCCTCGGTGCCAGTGTGAGCAATCCTGGAGTCCCACCCACCTCTGACTCCACCCTGGGGTCCCCGCCGACTTCACCTCTGACTCCACCCTGGGTCCCCGCCTAGACAGTCAGTCCTGGGCTCTACGTTCTGCATCCTTGCCTCAATAATTTATGCTTTAAGTCGATGACAGCACTTTCCAGAAAAAGAAATTATGCCTGGATGAGAGAAAGAACAAATCGAGGCCAAGAATGTTTTCTTCAGTAGGATTGTGCCTTGAATTCCCACCCCCCACCCCCCGGTTTAATTAGATGACATCAAATTCTTTTGAAAAATAGATTTCTTATTAGATTTGCAAACAGCCCACATCCATCATCCGCCCATTAAATGTAAATGGCTGTACTCTGAGCTCGAGATCTTTAACGCTCTGAAGATCCTCAGGCTCCTAACAACCAAGTCCAGATTTTAAACCCCATTTCTCTGCTTCCTGATCCCATGGAATGCTCCAGAGAGGCACCGAGCGCTCACTTTCCGTTAGCAGCTGTCTGCCATAATCGCCGGCGTGCACATATCAGGGCAGGGGTGGCTCTCAGGGGGATCTCTGCAGTGGAGGGCTGGGTTTGCAGCAAAGACAATGGAAAAAGTAATGACGAGGCAGGATGTTGAGAGAAGGGCTGATGAGGACATTGGGTTTTAAGAAACAAATTCCATTTTTCTTGGATGAAAAACTAGGGCACCTGGCTGAAGAAGAAATGGAGCTATCCCTGAATATATATATACATGAGTGTTAAGGACTCTAAGCTGGAGACAAGCCTGTCTCCAGGCTAATTTGTGGTGATCACACTGCTTCCAAATGGTCACTTCATCTCCACTTATCCTTCTGTTCTTGGCCTCTCTCCTCCCTTGATAACAATGCAAGCACTGCCTTGGACCCTTCTCTTATTCCAAGTGCCTCTCCAGGCAGGATGTGGAGGGTGGGACAGAGGGCAAGGGAATCTCAGATGACTGTAAATGATGCGGAGCTTCAAGCCAGTTCCCCTCCACCAATGGCCACGTGCCCAGCTCACTTCCTCCTCTCTCCACTAGCAACACACAGTGAAGCCTGCAACTCCAGTGACTGAGTTGGAGCAGATCTAATTTTCCCCCATGGAAGAGGTCTAGGTCCACAACTGAGTCCCACTGGTGAGGGATTTTTCCCTGGGGGTAGCCAGCTGCTGACACACTCGCCCCGAGAAAAAGGTGTACATAGCACAGACAGGAGCGGCCGGGCTGGCCTCTCCCACGGACTGCAGGCATGTGTGGTCTGATGGAAAATAGTCTATCTAATTGTTTTCACATTCTGAACCTCCCAGTTAAAATTCCCATCTGATGCCTGAACATCGCCAGAGTTTGCATCCAGGCAAGGTGGTGGGAATTCTCTTATGTAAGAGAGGCTCAGTTGCAAAATATGGGCTCTGCCACCTTTAACCACCCGACAAGGTCTCACATGTAGTAGAGTGAGCATGTGAGTCCACACGTGCTGTGGGCAGGCTGTGGCTTATGGATTCAGCTCAGTAGCCCACGGTGCTTTTCAAAAAATGATGTGTGGTCAGCCTTTTTGAAAATCCAGTTCTGTGGTGCAGAACACTGCTGCACCCACCACTAGGAAGAAGGGGATGAGGGATATGTCCCTCAGTGGGAGTTCCAGAGAGTTCTGTGAGTCAACAGTCAGGAGAATGGAGACAGTTCAGTGTGCATATGTGTGGCCTAACTTTGGGAATGCTTTTTGAAAAAAATCACAACTTGTGTGCTTTACAAAGGCTACCTTTCCAACAAGATTAATTCAGATGATAGTTGCCATTTCTCCAGGATGATAAATCTCAGAGATCCATGTACTCTTTCATTCATTCACTAAATATTGTGTCACACCAGCATGTGCTGAATACTTGAGGTGTTGAGGATTCACAAGTGAGAAAAAGAGAAGAATCCCTGTCCTTGTAGATCTTCCATTCCAGGGGGTCTCTCAGGGACAAGTCACTTAAAAAGAGATCCCACTGGAGTTTCATGCTCTAGACACCCCATAAAGCCCCACCATAAAGGTGCCAGAGGACACCATCTGAGCCACTCAGCACATCCTTAGTATCACCCTGCTGACACCAGGCATCTCTCCAATGCTGCGAGGATGCCCCAGAGTCTCCTATTTTTTTCTTCCTTTATATCAAGGAAAGATGCAATGTCCCCCTTCTTAGCGACCCTCAAGGGTCTCATCTTGAGACTTCCCTGGTGGTCCAGCGGCTAAGACTCTGAGCTCCCAATGCAGGGAGCCTGGGTTCCATCCCGGGTAAGGGTACTAGATGCCACATGCCACAACTAAAGATCCCGCATGCTGCAACAAAAATAAAAAATCCGGCGTGCTGCAACTAAGACCTGGCACACTCAAATAAATAAAAATAAACATTAAATTTTAAAAGTGTCTCATCAGGTAGGACCGGAAGAAACCAGCTCCTTTTCCTTCCAACTCTGGACCAAGCCTTTTCTTTCTCAAAGTCCCAAATACGTGTTGTGAGGATAAGGAGGTGGGGACATGCATCCTCATTTCAGATAGGCGAGAGCTTCAGCTGGTGCCTCCGCTTCACTAAAGGAAACCAGTGGGGAAATCCAGTCTATGCACTGGCTAAAAATCACCCCCATCACAGGATCAGGCGAAACAAAAGGTAAAATAAGGGGCAGAATGATGTCAGTGAGCACAAATGCTAAGAACAAGCACATCTGCTAGAGATCTGTGAGAAAACGGAAAGCCAGCGGGGCCATCTGTGGAACAAGTCCCTCTTCCACACGCAGGGCAACTTACTTCTGCAGGTCTTCTGATCGGGATTCAGGGTAAAGCCTTTCAGGCAGCGGCAGGCATAGGAATCATCTGTGTTAACACACTCGTGCTGACATCCATGGTTAGGTGAGGCACAGTAGTCTATCTCTGCAAAGAAAGGAAAATCATAACGATGACCCAAACTAGAAATCTAGCATAGGAAAACCAAAGGACTCGCAGTCTTAACTTTCCCTAAACAGATGCATTCCTATGACCTCAAACACTCAAAACACTCAGGCCATCGAGGGATCTCCCAGTGAAGCTATTTCTGTGTTTAGGGATACGACCTCCCAGGAAGAGGACTTTCTCGACATATTACAAGATGTTTTGGCCTCGTGAAGAGGCTTTCCTTGTCCTGGTTCATGTCAGAGCCACCAAAACGTAAGCGTTGTTTGTTGTGTTGCAGGCTGGGAAGAGGGAGCCTGGCTGAATGTTTTACAGAAGGCATGCAACTGAAACAACGACTTCAAACCACTTAACTGAGTGAAACACTTAGCCAAGCAGTACACGAAATCAAATCCTGGAAAAAAGAAGGCCTGACAGTGAAAGGCATCCTTTGAGGCAAAACACCTCCCTGTTACATTACTGGCCTCATCTGCACTTAAACCACATCAAGATTTCACATCTCTAGGCATACAGTGTGGTTGTTTGCGTCACGAAGTCATGTCCAACTCTTTGGTGACCTCATGGACTATATAGCCCACGAGGTCCTCTGTCCATAGGATTATCCAGGCAAGAATACTAGAGTGGGTTGCCATTTCCTTCTCCAGGGGATCTTTCTGACCTAGGGATCAAACCCAGGCAGGGAGATTCTTTACCACTGAGCCACCAGCAAAGCCCAGGTACACATTAACCCAAAATAGAAAAAAAGGTCACATGGAATTTTTAATAATGAGATATTATTGTGTAAGTATTTTGTAGATATGGAATGGGACTCTTCTACTGATGGGTCTGAAACTTGAGTGCATTGTCTAAAATTGCTTGAAATAAGTGGCCACTGATGGGGTCTTAAGAGAAGTCTTTTTGTTTCAATGAGGGTTTTCATTGTTTCAAGGAACATATGAACTATGTATATTATTTTCATAATGAAGCATTTGGTATAAATGAGTTTTCCCAGCCTATACCAAAGGAAACAAAATGAGTGAGAGAAAAGTGCACAGTATTCTCAAAGGGAAAAATATCGAGAGGATGCCAACTCTTCCCAATTTAAAGTCATGGAAAATGTTAAACATTAAAAAAAAAAGAACAAAATAGTATAATAAATCCACATGTATATCACTTGGCTTCAAGAGAATCAATCTACAGCAAACCTTGTTTTCTGTATACTCCATATCCCATGCGGAGATGCCATATAACTTGAAGCTAAACCCCAGATGTTATATCATTTTGTCCATAAATATTTCATAATGTATCCTTAAAAGACTGGAACTCTTTAAACATATAACTGCAATACACAAGCATCTATAAAGTTTTTTTTTAACTTTCTTATTTGGAAATGATTTTAAATTTACAAAAGTTTCAAACATAAAAATACAAGCAGACAGGTAAAAGAAGCACCTATAGACTCTCTATCCAGACTCATCCGTTGTTCATATTTACCCCATTTGCTTTATCATTTGTTCATCTCTGAATTATTTGAGAGTAAGCTATACACTTGTTTAGTGGTTCAGTCGTGCCCAATTCTTTGTGACCCTGTGGACTGTAGCCCACCACGGTCCTCTGTCCATGGAATTTTCCAGACAAGAATACTGGAGTGGGTTGCCATTTCCTTCTCCAAAGCTATGCACATTGCCACCCTTTTTCCTTAAACACAGAGTACTTCCTAAGAGTAGGTATCAGTTCAGTTCAGTCACTCAGTTGTGCCCAACTCTTTGTGACTCCATGAACTGCAGCACACCAGGCCTCCCTGTCCATCACCAACTCCGGGAGTCCACCCATACCCATGTCCATTGAGTTGGTGGTGCCATCCAACCATCTTATCCTCTGCTGTCCCCTTCTCCTCCTGCCCTCAGTCTTTCCCAGCATCAGGATCTTTTCCAATGAGTCAGCTCTTCGCATCAGGTGGCCAAAGTACTAGAGCTTCAGCTTCAACATCAGTTCTACCGGTGAACACCCAGCACTGATCTCCTTCAGAATGGACTGGTTGGATCTCCTTGCAGTCCAAGGGACTCTCAAGAGTCTTCTCCAACACCACAGTTCAAAAACATCAATTCTTTGGCACTCAACTTTCTTCACAGTCCAACTCTCACATCCATACATGACTACTGGAAAAACCATAGCCTTGACTAGATGGACCTTTGTTGACAAAGTAATGTCTCTGCTTTTCAATATGCTGTCTAGGTTGGTCATAACTTTCCTTCCAAGGAGTAAGTGTCTTTTAATTTCATGGCTGCAATCACCATCTGCAGTGATTTTGGAGCCCAGAAAAAAAACTTTGACACTGTTTCCCCTGTTTCCCCATCTATTTGCCAGTGATATAACCACAGTGTAGCCATAACTTCATAAATTTACATTTATACAAGACTTTTATTTAATCTACCATCCACATTTTAGTCTTCTCAGTTGATCTAATAATATTCTTTGTAGTGTTTTTTTTTTTTTTTTTTTTTACCCTCTAGTATAGAATACAGTAAAGGGTCAGGGATTATATTTAATTTCATGTATGCTTAGCCTCCTTTAATCTGGAAACCATGTTGTCTGTTGTGGCTCCTTAAATTAAAATGGAACGGAAACAGCCTAAATGCCCATTGACAGATGAATGGATAAAGAAGGGGTGGCGTATATAAGTATATAAATAATGGAATATTATTCAGCCATAAGAAAGAACGAAATAATGCCATTTGCAGCAACATGGATGAACCTAGAGATTATTGTATTAAGTGAAGTAAGTCAGAAAGAGAAAGACAAATACCATAAGCTAGTACTTATATGCAGAATCTAAAACACAACAGAAATGAACAGATCTACGAGACAGGAACACACTCACAGGCATGGTGAACAGGCTTGTGGGTACCAGGGGAGAGGGGAGGTGGGGAGGGAAGGATTGGGAGTTTGGGATTAGTAGATGCAAACTAGTATGTATAGGATGGATAAACAACAGGTGCAGAGCCCAGGGGACTATATTCAACATCCTGTGATAAACCATAGTAGAAAAGAATATGAAGGGCATATACACACATAGCTGAATCACTTGCTATACAGCAGAAATTAAATACAATATTGTAAATCAACTATACTTCAATACATTTTTTAAAAAATTTAAAACTTTTGATTTTACATTTGGATTTATTTTCCATTATACTGAAAATATAGGTACAAAGGGACATTAACATTATATATACTTATCATTTCATATATTTATATGTGTATATGTATAATTTCAAAGTAAGAATAACAATTCTATTAATGCTAGGGCTGCTGGAAACAGTTAAAGCTCTTTTGTTTTTTGGATATCTGCCACTTGGAGTGTAACGTCAATATATTCCATGCCCATCACTTAAAATAATTTTCTTGGTGATTATGCCAACAACCTGATTTACAGTTAGGCTCATTTGCTTCAATTTGTGTTTTGTAGGCAATTCTCCAACATCAATTTAGAGCCCTGTAATTTAATTCAGTTCTGACACTACCTACCTATAGTTAACATCCAGTCTCACAAGGTAAAGTGTAAGATCCCAACAAAACTGCCCTTACTTCAGACCCCAGTTTTCAGGGGGGTGCCCAGCCTACCTTCACTTCTGCACAGCCACCTACAGTCCTGGGGGTATCCACAACTAGCTCCTCTCAGCAGAACTCAGGAAAGTGCTATACTTACAGTTACCCTAATCAAGATGGTTTTAACGCTTCCTTTCCAATCTAGATTTCATTTCTTCCTTTCTTTTTCACTTCCTTATTACAATGGCTAGAACCTTAGTTGCTCATTTGAGTCCAACTCTTTGCAACCCCATGGACTATACAGTCCATGGAATTCTCCAGGCCAGAATACTGGCAAGGGTAGCCTTTCCCTTCTCCAGGGGATCTTCCCAACCCAGAGATCCAACCCAGGTCTCCGGCATTGCAGGTGGATTCTTTACCAGCTGAGCCACAAGGGAAGCCCTCAGAACCTTACAGGCTGTGCTAAATAGAAGTGGTGAGAGTGGGTATCCTGTTTTACTCCTCATCTAATAAGGAAAGCATTCAGTCTTTCATCAGTCAGCCTGACGTTAGTGGATAATTTTTTTACTGATGCACTGATCAGACTGAGTCAGTTCTCTTCAATCCTAGCTTGCTGAGAAATTGTTTGTTTGTTTTTTTTTTAACCATAAATGAGTGTCAGGTTTTGCCCAGTGCTCTTTCTGTATTTACTGAATTGGATCATACAGTTTCTGCTTTTTGTATATTAATGTTTTAAATTTCATTAATCAAGCTTTGAATGTTAAATCATCCTTGAATTCCTGGGATAAATCTCAGGAAGTATTATCCTCTTCATATATTGTGGAATTTGCTAAAAACAAAGATATTTTGCATGCATTTTATGAAGGATATTTGCATCATTTTCTTTTCTTATAATGTCCCTTTCTGGGTTTGATATCATGCAGACCTTATAGAATAAGTTGAAGAATGATCCTTTCTCTCCCATTTTCTGGAAGAATTTGTATAAAACTCGCATTAGTTCTTTCTCAAATGGTATAAATTGGTAGAACTTACCAGTTCAGTCAGCTAGTCCTGGAATTTTCTTTGTGGGAAGGTTTATAAGTACAAGTTCAATTTCTTTTACTAGAGAGAGGCCTATTCAGATGATCTATTCCTTCTTGAGTTCATTTTAGAAGTTTGTGAATCCAACAACATGTAAAAAAGATTATACACCACGACCGAGTTGGATTCATCTCAGAGTCACAAGGATGGCTCAACACAGACAAGTCAAACAACATGATACACCACGTCAACAAAAGAAAAGTAAAAAAATCACATGATCATCTCAGCAGATGCAGAAAAAGCATTTGATGAAATTCAACATTCATTCACCATTAAAAACTCTTACCAAAGTGATTATGAGGCTATTTATGACAAACCCGCAGCTGACATAATACTCAATGGTGAAAAGCTGAAAACCTTCCCACTAATATCTGGAACTAGACAAGGATGCCCATTCTCATCACTTCTATTGAATATAATACTGGAAGTCCTCGCCACAGCTACCAAAAAAGAAAAATAAATAAAAGTATCCAAATTAGAAGGGAAGAGGCAAAATTGTCATTATATGCAGACAATATAATACTATATATTTAAAAACCTAAAAACTCCACACAAATCTAACAGAACTGATAAATTCAGCAAGGTAGTAGGATACAAGATTAACATACAGAAACTGGTTTTATTTCTTTACAGTAACAGTGAAATGTCAGAAAGGGAAAGGAGAAAGGAATTCCTTTTTAAAAAGGAATTACATAAAAAAAAAGATAAAATACTTAGAATAAACCTGACCAAGGAGGTGGAAGATTCATATGCTGAGAACTAGAAAACATTGTTACAGGAACCTGAAGATGATTTAAAGAAGTGAAAGAATATCCTATTTTTACTGGATTAGAAGAATTAAGATTGTAAAGATAGCCATTTTACTAAAAGCAATTTACAGATTTAATATGATCCCCACCAAATTACTCATGATATTTTTCACAGAACTAGAACAAATACACCTAAAATTTATACGGAAGCATAAAGATTCCTAAGCAATCCTGAGGAAAAAGAAGAAAGCAGAAGACATAAGACTTCAGAAAACAACTATAAAGCTACCGTAATCAAAACAGCATGGGGAACTCTCCTGGTGGTCAAGGGGTTAAGACCCTGCACTCCCAATGCATGGGGCCTGGGTTCAATCCCTGGTCAGGGAGCTAGATCCCACATGCCGCAACTAAAGATCACATGCTGCAACTCAAGATCCTGCATGCTACAATTAAAGATCCCATACACTGCAACAAAGATTGAAGATCCCATGTGCTACAACTAAGACCCAGCATAGCTAAATAAATTAATTAATTAAAATAAAATATTTCTAAAAAATCTATGTGGTATTAGCACAAAAACAGACATATGGGTCAATGGAACAGAAAAGATAGCTCAGAAATAAACATGCACACCTAGGACAAAAGAGGTAAGAATTATACAACGGGAAAAAGACAGTCTTTTCAGCAAGTAGTGTTGGGAACATTGGACAGCCACACATTCATCAATGAAGTTAGAACATATCCTTACATGATACACAATAGTAACCTCAAAAACAGCTTCAAGACTTAAAATACAAGACAAGACGCCATAAAAGTTCTAGAAGACAACATAGGCAAAAATTCTCTGACATAAATCATATCAATGTCAATCTCCCAAGGCAACAGAAATGAAAGCAAATATGAACAAATGGGACCTAATCAAACTTATAAACTCTTGTACAGCAAAGGAACCATAAACAAAATTAAAAGAAAACCTATGGACTGGGAGAAAAAAATATTTGCAAATGATGCAACAAACAAGGGCTTAATTTCCAAAATATACAAATAGCTCACACAACTCAACAAAAAACAAACAACCCAATTAAAAAATTGGCAGAAGACCCAAATAGACATCAGGGGCTTCCTGGGTGGTGCTAGTGGTAAAGAACTCGCCTGCCAATGTAGGAGATGTAAGAGATGCAGGTCTGATCCCTAGGTTGGAAAGATTCTCTGGAGGATGGCACGGCCACCAACTCCAGTATTCTTGCCTGGAGAATCCATGGACAAGAGTTGGACACTACTGAAGCGACTTAGCATGGATACATGCAGATAGACATTACTCCAAAGAAGACATACCAATGACCAACAGCATTAATTATTAGACAAATGGAAATCAAAACTACAATGCGGTACCAGCTCACACTGGCCAGAATGGCCACCGTTAAAAACCCTATAGATAGCAGATGCTGGAGAGGGTGTGGAGAAAAGGGAATCCTCTTACACTCTTGGTAAGAATGTAAACTGATGTGGCCACTACAGAAAACAATATGGAGGTTCCTCAAAAAACTAAAATTAAAGTTGCCATAGGATCCAGCGATCCCACTCCTGGACACACATCCAAATGAAACTATATTTCAAGGAGATACATGCACTCCAAAGTTCATAGCAGCACTATTTACAATAGCCAAGACATGGAGACAATCTACATGTCCATTGACAGATGAATAAAGATACGGTATATATATGCACAGTGGAATATTACTTGGCCATAAAAAACGGTGAAATATATTACTTTTGCAATTAGGAAAAGGTTAAAAATAAATATATACATACATGATCATGAACTAGTTGCTATGGGTAATGGCAGAAGTAAAATAGAATAAAGAACAACGTGGGAGGTGCCCAGTGTTTGGAGAAGAAAATAATCAGAGAACCCGCTGGGAACAATATGTGTTGCTTTTGATGTCTATATCAGACATACAAGACACAGGCAAACAAATCCAGTTTGTTTGGGAAGTGACTATGAGCTTCCAGGTAATGCAGAATTTTGGGGAGATGGGAAGCAAATGGATAACTGTGAAGAGGGCAAGCTATAGGCTCCACGGACCATGCCATCTGCCTCACCATCTCTCACTCTGTTCGAGTCACGTGGACTTCCTTGCTGTTCCTGAACACTGCCTGGCATCAGTTTCGGCCTCAGGACCCTTGCACCGGTGCTTCAGAAGTTTCCTCCTCCTCTCACCTCCTTCAAGTCTTTGACCAAATGGGACTTTCTTGTTAAGATCTGTAATCCTCTGTCACTCTGCCCCAATAGAGTGTATGCTCCATAAGAACAGGAGGTCCTTGGTCTGTTATATTCACTGCACTCCCAGTGTCTACAAAAGTATCTGGGATATAGTAGGTGACCAACAGGTATTTGTTGAATAAATAAATGCTTATTGGTATTACTCTTAATGAAGTACTTCCTGAAAGTTTAGATGTGTAAACATTGCCCACTAAGAACTAACAAGGAGTCACCAAGAGTAGAAGACAGCTCATGGACCCTCCTTGATGCTTCTTCCTGCCAGGCTGTTTAAACACATCCCCCCAGGAGGATCTCAGTTGAGACATTCAGCCAGTTACAAACTCAACCAATGATTCTTCCAGCACACATTTCTCCATCTGGTCTACAGGGCATAGGGATCTCTTTAGGAAACCTATAGACTGTCTGTTAGAGGCTAGATAGTGGCTCCCACATTTTCTATGCCTGGCTAGTCTACTAAATGAAATAAAATTATTCTGCCACGACTCATTCTTAGTGACCAAGAAAACGTGAGATGCTTAATTTCATCTGTTGGTCTTAAAGTGCAAGAAAGTGGTGATCAGCTCAATGTAAGGGCTCACTTTCTAAGAGGCAGAGCTGTACAAAGTGGAACACACTGCAGGGGGCGTAGTGAGTGTGCTGTCACTAGGGGTATTCAAGTGGAGGCTGGATGATGACATGGTGAGGATACTGTAGGATGGGTGGCTGGGCTAGAAGTAGGTTGAACCTGAAGGCCTCTTCCGATTGGGTCATTTTTTAAAAAATCAGTTATTTTTCTTTTCCATTATAGTTTAACATAGGATATTAAATAGAATTCCCTGTGCTATACACAAGAACTTTGCTGTGTATCCATTCTATATATAATAGCTTGCATCTGCTAGTCACAGACTCACAACACACCCCTCCCCAGCCCTCCCTCCCCCTTGGCAACCATAATTCTGCTCTCTATATCTGTGAGCCTGTTTCTGTAGATAAGGTCATGTGTGTCATATNTTCTTCTTCTTTGCATCTGCTAGTCACAGACTCACAACACACCCCTCCCCAGCCCTCCCTCCCCCTTGGCAACCATAATTCTGCTCTCTATATCTGTGAGCCTGTTTCTGTAGATAAGGTCATGTGTGTCATATTTCAGATTCCACATATAACTGCTATCATATGGTATGTATCTTTCCATTTCTGACTTACTGCACTTAGTATGATAATCTCTAGGTCCATCCATCTTGCTGTAAGTGGCATTCTTTCATTCTTTCTTATGGCTGAGAAATATTCCATTGTATACATGCACCACATCTTTATCCATTCATCTGTCGATGGACAGTTAAGTTGTTTCAACATCTTGGCTATTGTGAATACATGAACATAGAAGTGCATGTATCTTTTAAAATTATAGTTGTGTTTGGATATATGCCCAGGAGTGGGATTGCTAGAGCATATGACAACTCTGTTTTTACCAACCAAGAGTCTGATTCATGCACACAGGTCTCACGTTGTAGACTGTAGAAAGTAGCACGTTGCAGACTGCAAGTGGCACGTTGCAGACGGCAGGAAGATACTGGGGCTCAGCAGGTTAATGAAAAGCTGTCCAGGAAACTCAAAGACTGATCTCTTCTATTTCATCTACCATATGATGTGCCTGTGTGCTCAGCTGCGTCCGCTTCTTTGTGATCCCATGGACTGTAGTCTGCCAGACTCCCAGGAAGATTCCACGTGGCATGGAGCAACTAAGCCTCTGCTCTAGAGCCTGGGAGTCGCAACTACTGAAGCCTGCAAGCCTAGAGCCCCCGCGCTGCAAAGAGAAGCCACTGCAATGAGAAGCCCTCGCACCACAACTGGAGAGGAGCTCCTGCTCCCTGCAGCTGAAGGAAGGTCCCCGCAGCAACGGAGACCCAGCACGGGGTCTTCTACGTAAATATTTATGTATTTTAAAACACGAGTATTTTTTTAAAGTGATTGCCGGGGGCAGGGGATGGAGAAAGTGGAGGACGGGCAAATTACTGTTTAACGGACACGGAGTTTCAGTTTCAGTTCAGTTCAGTCGCTCAGTCATGTCCGACTCTTTGCGACCCCATGAATCGCAGCACGCCAGGCCTTCCTGTCCATCACCATCTCTCGGAGTTCACTCAGACTCACGTCCATCGAGTCTGTGATGTCATCCAGCCATCTCATCCTCGGTCGTCCCCTTCTCTTCCTGCCCCCAATCCCTCCCAGCATCAGAGTCTTTTCCTATGAGTCAACTCTTCGCATAAGGTGGCCAAAGTACTGGAGTTTCAGCTTTAGCATCATTCCTTCCAAAGAAATCTCAGGGTTGATGTCCTTCAGAATGGACTGGTTGGATCTCCTTGCAGTCCAAGGGACTCTCAAGAGTGAAAAGTTCTGGAGCTGAATGGTGGTAATGGTTATACAAATGCATTTGATGCCACTGAACTGCACACTTAAAAATGGTTACGATAAATCTCATATTATGCATATTTTACCACAATTAAAAAAAAAAGTCTTGCCAATATTTTGCAAATTGACAGCACCTGCATATTTATAGCCTTCTTTCTCCCGTCTAGAAAATATTCAGATAGATTTGTATGGGATGATTTAGGGTAAGGAACTGATATAAAAGGTAGTGCTTTTTTGAACACTACTTACATATTTTAATTATATGATTTGTTCAGGAACATAAAGCTCTATCATGTACATTCTGGCTTCATCATAAATTAATCATGCTTGGTATATTATTAGATTGACTACTCTACTCTTTTAGACAATAATTGCACACTTACTAATTGGATTAGCTTTCAAATATATTTCTGATTAAAAATACTCAAAATTAAAGAACTAAGTTCTTTTATTTCATTTTTTGCAAGTTAATGAGGAATGGAAAGAGATGGTTTTAAATCTCTCATCATCACAGCAGTAGCCAGGCTCTGGCTTGGCTGGACGCCAGTGCAACACCTCATGAATCACTAACAGGACCCCCGCCTTGATATCTGAGCTCCCACCTCCATCCTGTGTGTCTGTCCTCTTAGCCATTCCTGTTTCTCAGCTTGTGTTGCTGTTTTTGTCATAGATCTGGAACATTCCCAGGTGTCTCAGTTCGTACAGTCGAACTGCCTGTCGCCCATGCTCATAGCCCCCCGAATCCTCTGGGGGCCTCCGCTCTCATGCCAGTCCCCTCCCCAGGTGGGGCTCCCTGTCCTGCCCCAAGCATAGCAAGCAGGGGACCCTTCTAGGGGACACGTCTACCACAGGCTGACTGCCTAGCTACTCTTCTCGGCCCACACATGCGGGTGGTCTCCTTCTGGGTCTTGGCTCCAACAAGGCCGAGAGACAGCTGACCTGCCGGCCTCTGCGCCTAGCCGGTGAGACCTCCCAGCTGGACAGTCCCTGCCACCCCGCCCCACCGCCCCTGACTTTCAGCCGAACGCCTCTCCCAGGGCCCCTGCACTGTGCTTTTCTACCTCTAGGGCCTCCTTGTTTCTGCTCCCCTGGAGCCTGTCATTCTCCACGTCCTGGGAGATTCTGGGCTACGGAACGTGCTGATGGTGAGGCTCTGGGACCAGGGGCTGGGGTGAGGTCAGGTGAGCCTGGCCTGGGAAGGCGTTCTGTAGGGGCAGGAAGGAGACTGGATGGCATCCATGCCTTCCTCCAGGCCTCATCCCAGGGAGGCAGCAGCGTCCCCACCTCTTCTAATCCAACTGGCCTCCTTCCCTTAACTCCTGCTGAGAGTCTTGTCTGCATCACCCTGGGAGCTCTCAGTCATGTAACACCTTGCCGGTGACAGAGCTGCTGCGCCTGGCTTGTGTTCCCAACCAACCTCCAGTGGAAATCTTGAATTTTGAATTTTTTATGCCCTATTAAACTCAGCCCAGGCATGGGGTATATGCTCAGTTCACTTCAGCCGCTCAGTAGTATCTGACTGCGACCCCATGGGCTGCAGCACGCCAGGCCTCCCTGTCCATCACCAACTCCCAGAGCTTGCTCAAACTCATGTCCCTCGAGTCCATGATGCCATCCAACCATCTTATCCTCTGTCATCCCCTTCTTCTTCCTTCAATCTTTTCCAACATCAGGGTTTTTTCCAATGAGACGATTCTTCGAATCAGGGGGCCACAGTATCGGAGTTTCAGCATCAGCATCAGTCCTTCCAGTGAATTTTCAAGTTATATGCTCAGTAAGTCCCAATTTAAAGTCTTTCAAGCCAGTGTCGTAGCTTAAAAGAATTGCTTGGCACCAGGCCACAAGCTAAGTGGTTTAGATGAATTCTCTCATTTAGTCTTCAAGACAACACTATGAAATAGGCAGTAATACCCTCCCTATATCAGTTGAGGCAACTGAGGCAGCAACGACTTGCCCAAGATCACCCAGCAAAAACAGATGATCTGGGGTTGGAAGTGCCCTTGGGGCCAATGGCCTCCACTTTGATGGACAGAACTGACTCATCAGCCCAGCAACCACAACTCCCTGAATGCTACCGTGGCCGAGGCTGCTGGCTCATAGCTTCACAAAGGAAGGGAGACTAGGGACAGCCCAGTCCATTCACACAGTCATTGATTCTTTCAATAAGCAACTGTAAGCCAGTCAGGTGCCAGGCATGGCACTGAGTCTGTCTGGCTGATATTTTTGCACATCTTACCTCCTCCCAGCCACCTCCACCTCACTCTTCTTCACCTGGTGAAGGATGGCTCTGCTTTCAAGACTCAGCCAAGATATCTTCTCTAGGAAGGACCTGGCCTTCTTCATTGTTACTGGCATGTGGTTTGGGCTCCAGAAATCCATGCTTTGACTTCCTGTGTCCCTTATAGTTCCATCCTCCACCCTTGATGCCAGCTCTGATGTTTGTTTGAGATGTAGGGATTGAAGAGCCACCAGTCTTCCCAGGTGGCTCAGTGGTAAAGAATCAACTTGCTAATGCAAGAGACTCAGGTTCGATTCCTGGGTCAGGAAGAGCCCCTAAAAAAGAAAATGGCAACCGACTCCAGAGGAGTGGAGCCTGGCAGGCTACAGTCCATGGGGTTGCAAAATAGTCGGACACGACTGAGAGACTGAGCACATGACAGGCACGGGGCTGAAGAGCAAGGTGATGGTTCAGGAGTTTGGGAGGATGCTTTTTCAAACTATGCAGGCACGTCCTGCTTTACATAATACATGTTTTTAGAAAGGCGGTCAGTACATGACCTTTTTATGAATTGAAATCTTGTTTTCCAATTGATGTATGCTTCAGAGGTGACATTCTAAATTGCTGTTAAACTTTACTTTTTAAAAATGCTGGGTCCTAGTACGTTAAAAACAAACTTCCCTCAAGTGAACTTTTCTATAGCATGATGATTATCCATATACAATCCCTTGAATGTTCTGACATAGCTTCACATTCAAAAAAATTCTTTTGGAATCCTTTGGCAAAATGAGCGACGACCCTCAGTTTATAAATTGGTCACATATGGGGAGGTCAAGTTAATTGTGATGTGGATGCGTATGCTGGCATGCTCAGTCGCTTCAGTTGTCTCCAATGCTGCGATCCCATGGATTGTAGCCTGCCAGGCTCCTCTGTCCATGGGGATTCTCACAACTCCCAAGAGTATTGGAGTGGGTTGCCATTTTCCCAACCCAGGGATTGAGCCTGTGTTTCCTGCATTGCAGGCAGATTCTTTACCACTGAGCCATTGGGGAAGCCCTGTGGATGTGTATAGTTAGAATCAAACAGAACTAAATAGCTTAAACAAAGACTGAGCAGTTTCACTGCAAAATGCCCTCCACCTACCCCTCCCCCACCCAGGGGCAACCACAGTCAACTCCTTCTGGCTCCAAGATTTTCCTTTCCTTGTGTGAAGTCCGAGCTGAAGCCCACAAGCCACAAAGCCTCAGTGAAAGAATTTCTTAAGGCCTATTAATACTGGTGGGCACAGCCAGGCTGAGCCAGCATGAAGTAATACGATCTGATAGCCAGCATCCTCTGCAAATGCCGGAGGGGTGCTCCCATATGTGGCCTCTGATAACAGATACATACCATTGTCAGATGCTGGGAAGGGTGACATTGAGCTCGAGTGGGCTGTGGTCTTAGGACAAGTTAAGAAAGGCTTGACAGAGGAGGAACAGGGGCAGAGGCGTAAGGTCCCCCAACTCCAGCACATAATCCTATGTTACTCTTTGCTTGGAAGATTTCCACGGCTGGAGTGCCTAGCAACAGCAATCAAAAATGTGCACGTAACTTACTTGAGCATGTTTTCTTATCTGGGTTAAGAGCAAATCCTTTCGGACACCGGCAAAGGTAGGAGCCGTCGGCATTTACACACTCGTGCTCACATCCGTGGTTTTCTGAGGCGCAGTAGTCCACAGCTGTAAAGATGAAAACACAGAGTTTAGGTAGAAACACAAACAGAAGAAAAGGGCAGAGTGGATTGGAAGCATGCCTACAAAAATACAAGCAAGGATTAATACCGTCGCCCCCAAAGAGGATGGAGAAATAAACACAAAACTAAAACTTCCCTCTGGAGAAAAAAATCCAGAGTCAGGACCAGACAGTTCATACCAGAAAGTACGAAAGAACATAAAACAATTGAAAGCCCGGAGTCCTAACCACCGGACTGCCAGGGAATTCCCTGCTGCTGCTGCTAAGTCGCCTCAGTCGTGTCCGACTCTGTGCGACCCCATAGACGGCAGCCAACCAGGCTCTCCCGTCCCTGGGATTCTCCAGGCAAGGACACTGGAGTGGGGCGCCAAGGCCTTGTCCTAGGGAATTCCCTAACAATTGTATTTAAACGTTAAAGAAATGCAAATCAAAACAATCAGAAGGCAAACTTAGTAAACCGCAAAAGTAAAGACAAGATAAAATCCAGTGGTGGCCAGGCAGCAGGGACACAGAGTCAGACTTATTTAAAGTGGGTGGCATTATAAACGGATAAAAACTTCTGGAAGGACATTTGACAATATTTACTCTGGAACTGTGACCCCAAAACATAATGGAAAAAAGGGGTAAATTAATTATATGAAATAAGCTATTTATAGCAGTATCATTCACAAGTGACCAAAAAATTGTGGGAAATAAGATGAACACTTAATAAGGATAAATGGTTTAGTAGTTGTTGAGAAAATACACCGGCCTCTCTACTCATTAATCCTACAAATATTCACTGTCTACCTACTCTGGGCGCCACCCTATTTTAAGTGCTACAGTGGAACAAGTAACAAAACAGATGAAAACTCCAGGCCTTGAGAAGCTTACATTTGGATGCTGGTGGCAGATAAAAAAGAAAATAAGTAAGTAAAGAACATAGCCTCTGAGAAGGTAGAGAGTGTTTTGGAGAAAAGTAAAATGGTGAAAAGGAAAAGAGACCGTCTAGGGATAAGAGAAAGGGTGTGATGTAACAGCAGTGGTGAGGAAAGGCTCACCAGGAAGGCGGCAGTTGATAGAGCCAGGAGGATGACGAGGAGGGAGCACCCACTGGGAGGGAGCACCCCGGGCAAAGGGAACGACAGCAGGGGCAAAGGCCCAGGGATGGAAATATGCCTGTGAGCTGGAGAATCAGCGAGGAGGCCAGAGTCACTGGGGCAGAGCGGCTGCAGGTCTGGAGGGACTGTAGGGCCACTGCCAGGACTCTGGCTTTTACTCTGAGTGAGTAGGGAGTAAACCCCCCAGGGCGAGGGTTCTGAACAAAGAAACCCAGAAGAGCCGAGAGCATCAGATGGGACTGGAACACTAGCTAGGGAGCTTCCCTGGTGGTCCAGAGGTTAAGAATTTGCCTTCCAGTGCAGGGGATGCTGGTTCATCTCTGGGTGGGGGGACGACTAACATCCAACATGTGTGTGAGGGCTAAGTCACTTCAGTCGTGTCTAACTCTTTGAGACCCTACGGACTGTGGTTTGCCAGGCCCCTCTGTCCATAGGATTCTGGACAAGATTCAGGCAAGAATACTGGCGTGGGTTGCCATGCCCTCCTCCAGGGGAATCTTCCCAACCCAGGGATCGAACCCACATCTCTTACGTCTCCTGCCTTGGGAGGTAGGTTCTTTACCACTAGCGCCATCTGGGAAGCCCAAGATCACACATGCCACAGGGTGACCAAGCCCGCACACCGCAACAAAGACCTGGCGCAGCCAGAAGGAAAACCAGAAAAAAAACCAGTTGGGAGGTTACGATAACAACCCCAGTGAGGAAAGGGCGGGAGAGGCTTAAGCCTGCACAGCGTGGGAAGGAGGTGAGAGAAGAGAAAGGCGTGGCGTTCTGGGTGCTTCTCGTGGACTTGCGTGTCCCCACCCTCTGCACACAGTTATGGTGAAGTCCTGAGCCCGGTTACCTGGGAATGTGATCTTATTTGAAAAGTGGCGTCTCTGCAAATACAATCAAGTTAAGATGAGGTCATCTGTCTGGGGCCTAATCCAGGGTGAGAGAGTGAAAGTCACTCAGTCGTGTCCGACTCTTTGCGACCCCAGCCCAGGATACTGGAGTGGGTCTCCTTTTTCTTCTCCAAATTCAGGGTGACTGGTGTCCTTACAGGAAGAGGATAACGCCACATGAAGACAGACGAGAGCAAGCAGCTGCAGCTCAGCAGTGCCGAGGACCAACAGCCAGCGTCAGAAGCAAGGAAGGATCTCCCTCACGGGGTTCTGAGGGCTCATGGCCCTGCCAGCAGCTTGTCAGACTTTGGCCTCCCAGAGCTAGGAGACAGTGCAGTTCCATGGTTACCAGTCCCCGGGTTTGTGGCTCTCTGTTCTGGCAACCCTAGGGGACAGTACACCAAGCTGAAAGGGGGCCAGTCAGATTCCTTTCATATTAGAGGTGAAGGGAGAAAGAAAAGGATTCAGGCTGACTCGGGGATGGAGAAGGTGCAAGTGGGGTGGGTTTTGTAGGCAATACTGAGGAGTTCCATTTGAGGCAGTAGGTAGTTATTAGTAGCATAACATAGCTGTAAACAGGAAAACAAAATTTGGTGAAAAAAGTAGATTTGAAAGTTGTATATTTACAGTGATTAGATCCACTTTCAATAGAGCTCTAAGGCAAAACCTGCAATTTGAAAATAAAAATGCTTTGCTTCCTGTGTTAAGGTGGTAGGATTATGGATGTTATTTTTTTTCCTTAAAAATGCTTCCCTCTAAATAACGATTTAGGCTATCTGAATACCAAAAAATTTGTAAATAATAACAAGGAAATCGAATCTGCAAATTAATGCACACGTAGTTTTAAAAAGCAAAACCAGGCACTGAGAAAATAATAACATACAAGCACAGTAATCAAAAGGCACAAACGGAAAAGCTGAAGATTTTTAAAAGCTGATAACGTGTGTTGCGTTTATTCTTTTGCTCCCAGGCTTCATTGAGTTTCTGTTAAGGTGTTGTTTTTTCTAATGTCCCTCCCTAAAGAGTTCTAATAAGGCCTGATACTTGTGGTTTTTAACACACAAGCCGTTTTGGTGGGAACAGTGCATTCACACAGTCTCAGGATCTGAAAGTCATGGACATCAGCCAGCTGCTGGAGTTGAGTCACAACATAAATACTGAGCTAGCACCAGATCTTTCTAAAAGTTAATGTATCAGCTTTCAAGAACTAATGTATCATTAAATGAATAACTGGGGATACTCAGGGCACAGAGGTCAAGGACACCAGGCCCTGGCAGGTGCCCCAGGCTGCTAGTCACAGGACGGGCCTTGCTGTAGCCCACACTAGCCTGTATTAGCAGGAGACACTCCCCATCTCCAACCTCCTCACCCTGAGCCTGAACTGGTGTCTTGAAAATCTCCTAACCCTGGATATGGTTGTCTGCTGACGGCTGGGCCCACTTTGGGTCACCCACTTGTTAGTAATTGGGTGATAGTAATGAGTGTAATTGGAGAAGGCAATGGCAACCCACTACAGTACTCTCGCCTGGAAAATCCCATGGACAGGGGAGCCTGGTGGGCTGCCGTCTATGGGGTCGCACAGAGTCGGACACGACTGAAGAGACTTAGCAGCAGCAGCAGCAGCAGCAGCAGTAATGGGTGTAACTGCACTCATCTCCCATGCTAGTCAGGTCAAGCTTAAAATGCTGGGCTTCAGCGATATGTGAACCAAGAACTTCTAGATGTCCAAGCTGGGTTTAGAAAAGGAAGAAAAACAAGAGATCAAATTGCCAACATTCATTGTATTATAGAGAAAGCAAGGGAATTTCAGAAAAACATCTATCTCTGTTTCATTGACTACACTAAAGCCTTTGACTATGAGAGTCATGACAAACTGTGGAAGCTCTTAGAGAGACGGGAAAACCAGATCATCTTACCTGTCTCCTGAGGAACCTGTATGCGGGCCAAGGAGCCACAGTTAGAATCCTGTATGGAACAACTGACTGGTTCAAGACTGAGAAAGGAGTGCCACGCGGCTGTCTGCTGTCACCCTGTTAGTTTAACCTATACACTGAGCACATCATGAGAAATGCCGGGCTGGATGAGTTACAAGATGGAATCAAGACAGGCAGGAGAAACATCAGCAACCTCAGATAGGCGATGATACCACTCTAACGGCAGAAAGTGAAGAGGAACTCAGGAGCCTCTTGATGAGGATGAAGGAGGAGAGTGAAAGAGCCAGCTTAAGACTAAAGATTTTTTTAAAACTAAGATCATGGCATCTGGCCCCAGGACTTCATAGCAAGTAGAAGGGGAGAAGGTGGAAGTAGTGACAGGTTTCCTCTTCTTGGGCTCTGAAGTCACTGCAGATGGTGACTGCAGCCATGAAATCAGAAGTCGATTACTTCTCGGCAGGAAAGCGATGACAAACCTAGACAGTGTGTTGAAAAGCAGAGACATTACTTTGCTGATAAAGGTCAGTAGAGTCAAGGCTATGGTCTTCCCAGTGGTCACATACGGTTGTGAGAGCTGGACCGTAATGGCAGGACGCCAAAGAACAGATGTCTTTGAACTGTGGTGCTGGAGAAGACTCCTGAGAATCTCTTGGACAGCAGGGAGGTCAACCAGCCAATGTTAAGGGAAATCAACCCTGAATATTCACTAGAAGGAATGAGGCTGAAGCTGAAGCTCCAGTATTTTGGTCATCTGGTGTGAACAGACAACTCATTGGAAAAGTTCCTGATGCTGGGAAAGATTGAGGGCAGGAGGAGTAGAGGGCATCAGAGGATGAGATGGCTGGATGGCATCACCGATGCAAGGAACATGAACTTGGCAAACTCCAGGAGATGGTGAGGGACAGGGAGGCCCAGCGTGCTGTAGTCCATTGGGGTCGCAAAGAGTCGGACACGCAACCAAACAACAACGCCCCACTTCCACCCTCGTCACCCTGAGCCCCAGCTGCCGTCTTGAAAATCTCCCAACCCTGGTTACGGCTGTCTGCTGTCAGCTAGCTGGGCCGACTTCAGGTTACCCACTTGTTAGTGTTGCTGCAGTGAAAAGGAAAAACAAGAGGAATGAGGTTTTTTTCTTTCCCTTTTCTGAGAACAAAGAAGATGAAGAGAACAGTGAGCCGGCCTGAACATTCCTAGTTTTTTTTTTTTTTTTTTTTAACTTTAACTGCTCCTAACTCTGCATGTCTCTAAGTTTGCTTTTCTGCCCCCTAATTCTGCAGGAATTACATACATCACACCTATTTCCTATGATTCTAAGCTAAATACATTCTGGATCTGGTGCTTACCCTTACAACACCCTTCCCCTTGTAGTTATACATCAGAAAGGAGGCTGCAGAGTCCCCGAACAGCCAGACTCAACCACTGGGCTACTGACGCCAGTCTTTGGGACAATACGAGAGGAAGAAATCGAGGTCCTATCACCTTAGCTCCTCACCACTGACCCCTGACTGCGAGCCCTCATCTTATATAAGGCCCTAGACTCTTCATGGAGGGGGGCTCAGTTCTTGAGGCATCAGCCGACTGTGTCTCCTTCTCCACCAGCTTAAAGCCACCTTTCTATTTCCTCCAAATTCTGTCTCTGTAATTGTTATTTGGCTTCAGTGGGCAGAGAAAGCCAAGATTTCACCAGCAACAGTGTCCCTTCCACAGAAAGAGCTGCTGATCTATCTGACGTTCATGTTCCAGGCCACTGACCATACCACAGTGATGAGTGGGCAGGTCACTGTATCTAAAAGTCTAAAACTCAGACACTACCCCTCTCTGGAATTTCTGAGCCCAGTCATCTCTGTTCTTCAGAGAGACACTTGGGTGTGCTGGTCCTGTATTAGACTGGGGAGAGACCAGAAGCTTTGCTTGGGCCTAAAGTCTAAGCCACATACTCCAATCTCACCTTCCCCCCCCTCAGAATGTTCTAGAACAGCGTAGCCAATGTTGAATCAGGTGTTAATAAAGTTGTACAGAAGAAGCTCTTTTAATTGACCACCACTTAACCAACTTCTGATCAATCTGCTTTTCGTTACCTCTGAAAAATATGGGACCTGACGTCCAGAACATGCTAAATGCTCAAGGCTGTTCGAATAGCTGTTTTTGAATACCTGTGCACATCTCTCATTGGCTGGGCTGCATGCTTATAAAGCAGCCTTGGAGGAACACGCGCCCCAGAGCACCTGTGTACTTTTCCTATTGACTCGCTGCACACTTATTCAGTTCTCCAAATGTGGTGGTGACCTAGCTGCAACAATCCTCCCTTGAGAACTTTTTCAGTCGCTCAGTCGTGTCTGACTCCATGTGACTCCATGGACTGCAGCACGCCAGGCATCCCTGTCCTTCACTATCTCCCAGAGCTCGCTTAAACTTATGTTCATTGAGTCAGTGATGTCATCCAACCATCTCATCCTCTGTCGTCCCCTTCTCCTCCTGCCCTCAGTCTTTCCCAGCATCAGGGTCTTTTTCAATGAGTTGGCTCTTTACATCAGCTGGCCAAAGTACTGGAGCTTCAGCTTCAGCATCAGTTCTTCCAAAGAACAATCAGGGTTGATTTCCTTTGTGATTGACTGGTTGGATCTCCTTGCAGTCCAAGGGACTCTCAAGAGTTTTCAGCACCACAGTGCGAAAGCATCAGTTCTTCAGCACTCAGCCTTCTTTATGGTTCAACTCTCACATCCATATATATCTACCAGAAAAACCATAGCTTTGACTATGTGGACTTTGGGCGGCAAAGTGATACCTTTGCTTTTTATTATGCTGTCTAGATTTGTCATAGCTTTTCTTCCAAGGAGCAAGCGTCTTTTAATTTCATGGCTGCAGTCACCATCCACAGTGATTTTGGAGCCCAAGAAAATAAAATCTGTCACTGTTTCTACTTTTTGCCCATCCATTTGCCATGAAGTGATGGGACTTCATGACACACGGGATTAAGTGCCATGATCTTAGTATTTTGAAAGTTGAGTTTTAAGCCAGCTTTTCCACTTGCCTCTTTCACCTTCATCAAGACACTCCTTAGTTCCTCTTAACTTTCTGCCTCTAAAGTGGTATCATCTGTATATATGAGGTTGTCGATATTTCTCCCAGCAATCTTGATTCCAGCTTGTGAGTCATCCAGCCCAGTATTTTGCATGATATACTCTGCATTTAAGTTAAATAAGCAAGTGACAGTATACAGCCTTGATGTAGTCCTTTCCCAATTTTGAATCAGTCTGTTTTTCCATGTCCAGTTCCAACTGTTGATTCTTGTCCTGCATATAGGTTTCTCAGGAGACAGATAAGATGGTCTGGCCATCTCTTTAAGAATATTCCACAGAAAGACTTTAGCACAGTCAGTGAAGCAGCCAGTGGATGTTGGCAATTTGATCTCTGGTTCCTCTGCCTTTTCTAAATCCAACTTGTACATCTGGAAGTTCTCAGTTCATGTACTGCTGAAGCCTGGCTTGAAGGATTTTGAGCATAGTCTAGCTAGCATGTGAAATGAGTGCAATTGTATGGTAATTTGAACATTCTTTGGCATTGCCTTTCTTAGGGATTGGAATGAAAGCTGACATTTTCCAGTCCTGTGGCCACTGCTGAGAACTTGTTAGGAATGCAAATTCTCAGGCCCCACTCCAGACATACTAAATCAGAAACTCTGTGTACGGGGCCCAGGAATATATACTTTAGTAAGTTCTCTAGGTGACACTGATACATGTGAAAATTTTAAAATCATTGTTAAAATGAGTGAAAGTTATTTTTATTTCCAAACCTCTAGGTGCTATTTGTACACTTTTTTTGTAATTAATTGAAATACTATAAAAACTAATTAAATATATAAGCAAGCATAAAACAGATCGAATTTATAAAAAATAAAAACCAAATGGAAAGCTTTTGGCACTTAAACGCAATCTGCTAACTAAAATTGCTCTAGAACCAGGCATAGATGAAACATGTAAAAGATTAGGGAAATTTTCATAAAAATTTTACAGATTCTGCCTTTGGACTGCTTTATAGTAAGTCTTCAAATTCTTGCTCCAATTTAAAGAAATCAAAGTTGAAAACCATAGACAACATATAATGGGTATGTTTATGCAAGAAAGATATTTTAAAATCATATTTTTAAAATGAACTTAAAATGGATAATTTTTGGAAGTGTAATCAAAAGAAGTTTTATTAAAAGCATATTTATGTGTTCTGAAGAAAATGTAAACACTTAAGGTAGGTCTGGATATGCATTTCTCACAGTTCTGCTCTTTAGCTGATCTCACAGGACAAGGGAGTTTCTCCTGGACTCTGCTTTTCCTGCTGGTTTTGCTTTTCATGTGCACAGCTCTCTGGGGGAAACGAAGGGAAGAGGAGAGACTGGCAAGGCAAGACTCAAGCATTCCTGGGTCCAAGATCCTGGCCTGTAAAACCTAAAGGTGTCAAAATCCCACTTTGATTTGAGGGCCACCTACTGGCTCTCTGCCAGGTCTAGACAGCAGATAAGGCCATTGCGAGACGTGGAGGAGCCCACGTGAACCAAAGGCTTCCTATGGTTGAGAGAGTTCCAGTCCATTCAACTCTGTCATCCTTCGCTGCGTGAACTGTCCTTATAAACAGACCCCAAGTTTAGGGGAAGGATGTATGGAGGTGATCGGTGTGTGTAACTCAAGAGATCCTCTGTTGTTCCAAGTCCTCTCCTACTTCAACAAAATCCTTCCTTGGTCATTCTGCCTGAGACAAGTGGAAAGAGTAAGTCTCTGGCTGCAGTTCTTTGCCCCCATGGATCACAGAGTGCTAAGATATCAGGGTTGGAAGCCAGTCTTGCTATGTTCAATCTCTGCCTAAACAAGCGAGAAAGCGCTCAGCTGTTTCCAAGGATAAACCATATTTGGTGCAAGGTCCAAGAAAATTAGAGATGTTAGGGGAACATTTCATGCAAAGATGGGGTCAATAAAGGACAGAAATGGTATAGATCTAACAGAAGCAGAAGATATTAAGAAGAGGTGGCAAGAATACACAAAAAAACTGTAAAAAAAAGATCTTCATGACCAAGATAATCACGATGGTGTGATCACTCACCTAGAGCCAGACATCCTGGAATGTGAGGTCAAGTGGGCCTTAGAAANTACCTCATACAAAGAGATGACTCATTGGAAAAGACTCTGATGCTGGGAGGGATTGGGGGCAGGAGGAGAAGGGGACGACAGAGGATGAGATGGCTGGATGGCATCACCGACTCGATGGATGTGAGTCTGAGTGAACTCCGGGAGTTGGTGATGGACAGGGAGGCCTGGCATGCTGCAATACATGGGGTCACAAGAGTTGGACATGACTGAGCGAATGAACTGAACTGAACTGAACTGAATAAAGCCTAAAATTGACAGTCTCTGATTTATAATCTACTTGAATTCCAAGGTCTCCTCAGCAGGGATTAGTCTGCAAAGAGGATGGTCTTACTAGAAACAGGATATTTTAAAGAGTAGCATTTGGGTTTGTTAGCTTGTTGATGACAGAGTAAGAAAAACCAAGTATGTTATTTAGAGAAATTGTAGAACCAATTTACTTGCTGAGTATATATAAGATACACGCACAGTCAGCTTCACAAACCTCTTTCCCAGGGCATGACTGGATTCCTATATGTAGGAGTTTAAAACTCAGAGAAAGTTTCCTATTGATTTTGATAACAACAGGGAAACATCCAGGCTGAATGTCCCATCCTAAATTCATTTGTTGAAGTCCTAAATCCCCAGGTGGTCAGCAGTGACTGCATTTGGAGAAAGGACCTTTAAAGAGGTAATTAAGTTAAAATGTGGCCATTAAGCTGGGTGCTAATCCAATCTGACTGGTGTCCTCAGGAGAAATGGAAATTTAGACACACACATAGAGGCACCAAGGATGCCTGGCCATTGAGCAAAGACCACATGCAGAAGCGGCAAGCCAAGGAGAGAGACCTCAAAACAAGTCAACCCTGCTGACACGAGGACTTTGCACTTCTAACCTCCAGAACTGGGAAAATAAACCTCTGTTGCCACTCACTCTGTGGTAGTCTGTTAAGGCAGCCCTCGCAAACTAAGGCACGGAGAAATCTTTGCATTCATGGGAGATCAAGCTTTAAGCATGAGGAGTAAGCTGATGAAGTAAAAATTTGACTTTCAATACAAAGATTGATCCTCCCATCCCTTGTCACCAACTTGAATATCAGCCATCAGGTGGCGCTAGTGGTAAAGAACCTGCCTGCCAGTGCAGGAGGTGTAACAGACGCAGGTTCCAGCCCTGGATTGGGAAGATTCCCTCCTGGAGGAGGGCATGGTAACCACCCCAGGATTCTTGCCTGGAGAATCCCATGGATAGAGAAGCCTGGTGAGCTACAGTCCATAGGGTTGCATAGAGTCAGGCATGACTGAAGCAACTTAGCATTCCCTTCTCATTGAAGGTGATGGGTATAGAAGAATATAGAAGGAAAGTTCTGAAGGCAGCAGTAGCAGCATACTAAATACCAGTGCTGTGTGCCACCAGCATTCAGGGTATGGATCTCAATGTTTTTTCAAACGTACCCTATGTTTGATGCATTATTACATGCAAGCATTCATGAGAAGATAAAAATTCATAAAAGATGCAGATTCAACTAATGTGTATCAGCTGCCAATGCATAATACAGTTCCAAGTGCTTGCCATATACATAAAATTTTTAATTGGAGTACCGTTGACTGAAAATGTTGCGTTAGTTTCAGGTGTACGGCAAAGTGAATGAGTTATACACATATCCACTCTTTTTTAGATTCTTTTCCTATATAGGTCTCTACAAAGTAGTGAGGCTTTCCATGTATTATCTCACCCTCACAACAACCCTTGGAGGTGAGTACTGTTATCCTCAATTTACAGATGAAGTCTGTGAAACTGATAGGTGAAGAGACCTATAAAATATGTGTGACCACAGTACCTACTTCAAAGGATGGTCTCAGTTGTATATAAAACGTTTCACACAGGTCCTGGGATTTAGAAACATTAAAAGAGTATAAATTATTTTTATCACATTGCCTGCCTAATAAAATAAGGTTTGAATTTGGGAGTAAAGAGATACCTTAATACCATTCAGTTGTTCCATGACCACTTACTGAATAATTACTGTGTGTCAGGCATTGTGCTAAACCCTGGATGTAATGATGAGCAAAGAGCATCATAAGGTAGTAAGTCATCTTTGAAGAAAGGCAGGAAGGAGAGGCCACGCTTTCAGTGGTGATTATCTCCATGGAGTGAAATTAAGGAGGAATGTCTTTCAGGTTTTGATTTCATATAAATCTGGGCTTTATATGTGGGCTTCCCACATAGCTCAGTTGGTAAAGAATCTGCCTGCACTGCAGGAGACCCTGGTTCAATTTCTGGGTCAGGAAGATCCCCTAGAGAAGGGATAGGCTACCCACTCCAGTAGTTTTGGGATTCCGTTGTGGCTCAGCTAGTAAACAATCTTCCTGCAATGCGGGAGACCTAGGTTCAATCCAAACAATCTGCCTGCAATGCAGGAGACCTGGGTTCAGTTCTTGGGTCGGGAAGATCCCCTGGAGAAGGGAAAGGCTGCCTGGAGAATTCCATGGACTGTACAGTCCATGGGGTCAGCAGAGTTGGACACGACTGAGTGACTTTCACTTTCACATCTGTAGGTACTCTGATTTTTTTAAATAAACAAAAATTGACTTTTAATTTAGAAACCAATCAAGGGGAAAAGCTTTCTTAAGAAAAACGAATGCTTGAGATTGTGATTAGTCAATCTTAGTTAATGATTCAAGAAAAACATTTTACAAGTCATCTTTCTGTGAAAGATGAAAATTAAAGGAATTGGCTTCTGTACCTTCTTCACCCCAGGGGTTTGCAATCTGCTTGGGCAGGTAAGATGCAAACAGGACCCAGGTTACCCCAAAAGACAAGGCAGCAAGTAAACATCAGGAGAGCAAGTACAGCAAAAAATTCACTCTCAAAGACAGAGCTTAATTAAGGCAATTTGCTAACCAAAATTACTCTAGAACTAGGCATGGATGAAAAATGTAAAGGACCAGGAAATTTTTCTTAAAAATGTACAGACTCTGGCCTTAAACTGCTTTACAGAAGCCTAAGGGTGTTTGAAAAAATGTACAGTTTTGGATGGAAATTAATACAGCTTTAGTGGAAGCTGCTGGGTTACAAATACCAAGACTCTACCAAAGCAAAATGAGGACTTTCTTTAGTGAGTAATCCACCCTTGATCACCTGAATGTTGAAACAAATTCAGTTCTATCCAGAGTTAAATAAGCAGTTAGAAAAAATGGAACTCTAGCCCTTGAAGTTATGGTTCCACTAACTCAGAAATTGTGGAAATGTTGGCTCAAAGGTCCTGCGCCTGGCTCAGAACTGACTTCTCATGCAGCCACAGTCATAATTCTGGGATGAGTCAAAGTAATCCCGTGGGGCCCACTCACAGTAGCTGGCCATGGTGAATTTCTAGCAAAATTCCGCCAAAGAGGTCAGATTTGCTATCCCCGCTTTCTCACTCCCTTGCCACTCCCCCCTTGAAATCTGCCCTTTACCTCAGCCCTCTTGATCATTAGCAATGGCCTCCTGGTCATTTTTGGGTCCCCAGTGCCTAGCAAAGTGCCTGGCAGAGAGTCTGGAAATGTCGGCTGAGACGAATTACCAATGACTCACCTCGGTGGCCTTTTCTCTATGTTCTGTTCCATTTGGCCTCGCTGGGGCATGACACTAATATTGACCTGGCCTAGAAATTCTCTTTCACATCCTAGTGCATGACTTCTGGTTCTCCCGCCCATCTCTCCTCAACTCCTCCGTCCCCACCTTAGGCAGCTCCTCCGCAGATACCCTCCCTGCCCCTGCGTCCGCCTCCTGCTCCCCGCATGTGGTGACTGAGCCCAAGGCTCAGGCTTCACTCCCTCCTAACTCCACACTTCGTGGCCTCCAGGAAACAATGATGATGATCACATGCGTTGTAATAACAATAACAGCGACAGTTGCCCAAGTGTATTAGGAACAGTACTCGTTATCTTATTTAATCCCACCAACTCTGTGATGCAGGTATTACTACTCTGTGTTACAGATGAGAAAAACCAAGGCTCAGAAATAAAAGACAGATGACTAGCAAGTGGCAGAACTAGGATTTGAGCCCAGGTCTTACTGTGTTGAAGGTCCAGACACTTTCAAAACAAACACAGAAGTGCACGCTGGAAATGGAAATTCAGAAGGAACCGGCTGCGCCGCCTCCTGCCTGCTCCACTCGTCCCCCACCTCTCCTCCCGGCGCTGGCGCGGCCTCTGTTCCCTCTCCTCGTGTCCCTGCAGGTGTCCCATCTCAGCTTGAAACCCACTGGATCCTCATTATCTTCTCTAAGAAATCTGTTCCCAGGACTCTCCTGGTGGTTCAGGGGTTAGAAATATGCCTTCCAATACCAGGGACCAGGTTTGATCCCCGGATGGAGAACTAAGATCCCATATTTCTCGGGGCAACTGCTGAGTCTGTGTGCCATGACTAGAGGGTCCATGAAACAAAGAGCCAGCATGCGACAACTCAGACCTGACACAGCCCGAAATGAAAAGATTTTAAAAAAAAAATCTGTTTCCATCACTCTCAGAATCATGGCAGCTCAAACCCGGGATTCGATCACGACTTTTCCTCCTCCTCTTTATTCATCACGCCTTCTTTCATTCCTGCACCTCCTTTCCTTTCTCAACCCCTTCCTTTCTGCATTTCTACAGTTGCTACTCAAACCTGGCCCTGGTCACCCTCCACCAGAGGACTATCATAGTCTTCTAATCAGTCTTTCCAGCCCTCTTTCTTCCTCCTGGAATCCATCCCGCCCTGCACCATGAGACTGAGTTTTCTAAAATGAGGCTTTGCCTTTCTTTATCCATCCCAATCAGAAACCCGTTAGTGTCTTTTTATCAGAGATAAGGCTCAGACTCTTCAGCCTGGTGTTCAAAGCCTTCAGTATTCTGGTTCCAGTTGATGTCTTCAACTCCATCTCCTGCTTTGCACCTACAGGAATTCTCTGCTTCAGCAGAGCTAGCCGTTTCAGCTATTTGAGTCTGGCTGGCCTGGCCTTAACTAGAGTGACCTTATAATCTCTCATTCAGTATGGAATCCCCTTCAAAGTGAGAGAGAGTGCTATTGAGAACTGAGCCAACAGCCATAAACTGGGATCCCTCTGGATGAACTGGGTAATGTCCTGCAGTCATATCGTTCTCTGCCCATCCACATCCAGACCACCCAGAGCAGGGGCTAAAGGAAGGCTCCCAGGGTCCCTAGCAGCCTCTGCTTCTCCTCTGAATTCCCTGCTGTAATAAGACCTGGCTGTGCCGTCTTTGACAAGTCCCTTCATACTGGTGTCTTCAGGTTATAGCCTTCAACCTGGCGTTCTCGTGGTGACAGTCTCTCTCTTATCTACAAGATCTCTGTCTGCCGCCTTCCCACCCCCCACCCCGCCCTGACACACACATGGTCTCAGTCCTCAAGCCTCGAGAGCACGGCCTCCTCTACACAGTCGCTGCCCTTCATGTCTCCCGTAGCCTTGGACATCTATCCAGTCACTACCCGTCCTTCCTCACCCAGATCTTCCCCACGCTGGCCATGAGGCTTCCCTCCTCTCTGGCCTCCTGGAGCCTCTGTTATTAATGTCTCCATCATCTGCTCTGCACTCAGCACAGCCTCACGGAGCAGCAATTGACACTTCGGCCTTGTATTCAGTCTTCCTAACCAAAGTAACTGGCAACAGAGGTCCACGACCACTCAATCATTGCACACTCAGCTTCCAACGGGTCAAATATTTGGTTGACAAGGATGAGGATAACATCTGATGGATGAGGCTGGAGTCATGTATAATCTCTCCCGTTCTCCCCTTCTTCAGTTTGACCCCGGCTCCAAGGAGGGCGGACATTCTTACATGCTGACGGCGGCAGCGAGAGCAAAGCACGTTCTAACAAACACGGCCCATGACAGCTCCCAGGCAACCACAGCTTCCCTTTCATGCTTGCCACTCTTCAGTAAATGTCAAACTCCAGAAGTCTCAGCAAAAGCCTTAGAGACTCAAAGGCTCTCCACTACAGGGGACCCTTAGACAATTATTTGGCAACATCCAAAGAACTGGGCTTCTCACTGTCTTCCATTTTCTCAAGGGCCACGGCAGGTCCCCTGCCCCAGCCCTGGCTCCAACTGCCCCTGACCCTTGTCATGCACACAAGCTCTGGGCCTGCCCTGCTCCTTCCCTCACCCTAAGTTCCCAGACGCCCTGGCCTTGTTTCCTGAAGCTCATCCCCTGGCCTTACTTCCAATGGTGGAATTTCCTTCTGACCCAACAGCACCCAGTTTCTACCCATTTAACAGCCAGTAAGGGAAAAATGGGGCTTCCCTGATGGCTCGGTGGGTAAAGAATCCGCCTGCCATGCAGGTGACATGGGCTCAATCCCTGGGTCGGGAAGATCCCCTAGAGGACAAAATGGCAACCCACCCCAGTATTCTTGCCTGGAGAATCCCATGGACAGAAGAGCGTGGTGGGCTACAGTCCACGAGGTTGCCAAGAGTCAGATGTGACTAAGTGACTAGGCACACAAAGGAAAAGTGTGTGAAACAAGATAGAGCATATGACCTCATTCTGTTAAGCATTAACAAAATGTCTAGAAGTAGATATTTCTGTGGGTCTAGGTACCCCACTCCAGTACTCTTGCCTGGAAAATCCCATGGACGGAGGAGCTGGGTGGGCTACAGTCCATGGGGTCGCGAAGAGTCGGACACGACTGAGCGACTTCACTTTCACTTTTCACTTTCATGCACTGGAGAAGGAAATGGCAACCTGGAGAATCCCAGGGATGGGGGAGCCTGGTGGGCTGCTGTCTATGGGGTTTGCACAGAGTCGGACATGACTGAAGCGACTCAGCAGCAGCAGAAAATACGACAAGCTATAATAGTGATTTTCTCATCTAACTTCCTTGTGAAAATAGGTACTTGCATAATAAAAATTAATGTAGTGAAACAAAAAAAAGGGCTGGTGTTTCCAGACTGACTTCTTGTTTTGCCAGTGTTAATGGATGTGGTACCCTGCCACCTATCATGGGTCACCACAGAATAAGGGGGAAAAAACAACTCTAAGGCTTAGGAGACCAGTTCCACTGTGGACTTCAGATGCGGGTGGTTTTTCATCTCCATCAGTGTGTAAAAGCAAGTGAACAAACCCATTTTATTCTCATCATCACCTGCAAAGAATAGGCCACCACCTTTACTTTATTTTTTTCCACCTATACTTTTGTTTTGTTGCTTTTTCCTTCCACATTCCCAGCTAAGAATCACAGTGTGGTGGAAAGTGTAAGTTCCATGTGCAAAAACAAATCATCATTTACTGTTTGTGGGAAGCAAGACAGAACAGGTCCTCTGAAAACAACGGAAGAGGGAGCAAGAAATGGAGGATTTAGACTTAGAAAAGGAAGGCTTCAGTTCTGATGCCAATCAAGTCCTTTTCCTTCCTTTCCTTATGGATTGTCTGCCCTGTAAGTACCCTGCTCAGCTTTTGAACACCTACTATGCCAGGCACTCTTTGCTGGTGGAAAGACTAATGAGCCTGTGCAAGTTTAAAGGGCTTTGCAGACAAGCTGGAAGTGCCACATGCATATTAGGGATTCACTGGTCTGCCCTACAGGTGCCGAGGAAAACCATTACCTGTCACTGAAGAAATGAGATGCCCCCCCCTTCTCACGGCCCCTGAAATGTGGAGTTGCCTGACTGGGAAGCCACTCAGCTGACTGCACTCGGTGGCTGTGGCTCCAAGTATTGCCCCTGGGACTTCTTAGCTGGGGCTGCTGTTGGAGGCTGCTGTTTGTTTTCTGGTCTTCCCTGTAGCTCAGATGGTAAAGAATCTGCCTTCAATGCAGGAGACCCGGGTTCGATCCCTGGGTCAGGAAGATCCTCTGGAGAAAAGCATGGCAATCCACAAGAGTGTTCCTGCCTGGAGAATCCCATGGACAGAGGAGCCTGGTGGGCTATAGTCCGTGGGATCGCAAAGAGTTGGACATGACTGAGGGACTAACACTGCTGCTACTCACAGCTGGCCTCTCACCGCTGGTGGTCCCCAGGACCGCCTCTGAACTGCAGGTCCACACTTAGAAGGAAGGCTGCCCACCTCTTTGAGGTGCCAATCAGCAATGTCACCCATCACTACCTGAACTCGCGTATAACACCTGAGCTCTACTGAAGGCAGACCAGCCCAGACACCTGCTCCAAAGTGAATGCAAATCCGCCCAGTCCTTGACAAGGGAAGCAGTAATTGATTGATCTATTAACATAGATTATCATAAATATGCCTTTTGCTGAGGACCCAGACTGGGAAAATGCTAAGCTCAGCCACAAACGAAGTCTTTAAAATTCAAATGGTGACTAACAACTAGGACAGAGAACTGGGAGCAAGCACTTGGTTGAAACTCAAAGGAGAGCAAATGGCTACATGGCCTCCCCTCTCGCTTCCCTCCTGGTCTTTCCCCATCAGGCAGGGCTGGGCGGGACACTCACGCTCACACCGTTTTCCATCCGCGGCCAGTGTGTAGCCACTGTAGCACTGGCAGACGAAGGAGCCCAGCAGGTTCACGCAGAGCTGCTCACAGCCGTGGTCATCCGCTGCACACAGATCCTGGACTGGGGCAAAGCGGCATCATTAGAACTTGGCTCAGAAGAAGGTGACTCTTGGCACAGGGCCGTCAATGGGCAACTCTATAGCTGACTCTTTCAGCTCTTGACTGAAAGTGATATAAGAAATTTTGGAACATTTTGGAAATTTTGGAAAACAGAAAAAAAAATAGAAAAGAAAAATCAACTGTAATCTCCCCACCTGCAGTCCTACCATCCAGAGACCACCACCTCTGTTAACAGCTGGGTGAGTTTCTATGTATGTAAGGGCTTCCCAGGTAGTGTAGCGGTAAAGAATCTGCCTGCCAAGGCAGCAGACGCAAAAGACAGGGGTTCGATCCCCGGCTTGGGAAAACCCCCTGGAGTAGGAAATGGAGTAGGAACCACTCCAGGATTCTTGCCTGGAAAATCCCATGGCTAGAGGAGCCTGGCGGGCCATAGTCCATGGGGTCCCAGAGAGACAGGTGTGAGTGAGCACACACAGCCACTTAGGTATACACAAAAGCACATTTTTCAAAGCTGGAATTTTTCTTCTCTATTAAATGCATTAGAGATTTTTAAATTAACATCAATATGTATTTTTCTCATGTCAAGGAGAATGATGGATGGTTCTTGAGGATTGAAGTTATCATGAGCGGGCCTTTGTGCTTGTCCGAATCAAGTACCATTCGTATTCTCTGAGAACCTAAAGGCTTTGTAATCAGTCTCACCAATGTACCCACCTATGTACACAGTCTCAACAAGATCATTTGGTGCTGTCTTTGGGCTTCCCTGGTGGCTCAGAGGTTAAAGCATCTGACTCCAATGCGGGAGACCCAGGTTCGATCCCTGGGTCGGGAAGATCCCCTGGAGAAGGAAATGGCGATCTACTCCAGTATTCTTGCCTGGAGAATCTCATGGACGGAGAAGCCTAGTAGGTTACAGTCCACAGGGTCGCAAAGAGTCGGACATGACTGAGCGACTTCACCTTCACCCTTCACCTTGACATTTTGCAGAAGTTGGGAGAGAGCACGGTGAAAAGACCTGCTGCCCCACAGAAAACACAGCAGGTCTGGAAGGGTCCCTTATTTTCAAGTCTGCATTGGTCTCTTTGGACATACCTTCCTTCATTCCATTTCTCTATCAGAAGGATGTTTGAAAATCCTTTGTCTTCTATTTGTGCTTCCCAGTGATAAAGGAGGAAAATGGGAAGCCAGAAGAATTTAGGTAGAGATAACAAAGATAGGGAGAAATCGATATACGGTCTGAAGTGAAGTGAAGAGCAAGTCACACAGTCACATCTGACTCTTCGCGACCCCACAGGACTGTAGCCCCCCAGGCTCCTCTAGGGTGATTAACAATGCTCTTCTAGTCGGATATTTATGGTGTGTCCACAAGGGGCTGAGCTCTGGCTCTCTATTCAAATGCAATGTAAGAATACACCCACAGTAGTGCATTTACTGCCATAGAACTAAGAATATATCAGAGGATGAAAAGGTTAAAGGCGTTTTTAATCCTTCATCGCCTCAGTCTCCCCTTTGAAGAAACTGGCTGACGTTGACATTATTTCTCAGCAAGGATAACGATTTGGCTTCATAACTAACTCTTTCAGTGACTTTACCATTAAACTTGGAGAAAATCAGAGAGCATTAAAGGGACTGAATACATTAAAAATTTTTTCTTCCTCTGGTTAAAAGTTATCACTGTGACAGCTATGGTAAAAACTTAATTCACTAGAAAGTTTGATTAATCCCTGAATCCAATGACTATACGTTAATGTAACCTCCTAGGTCTTTGAGTTTTATAGTTTATTATACTTTTTGATAAATGTAAAATATCAAATGATAAAAAGATAAAAAGATTTAGCACCTCTATCAAATGCATTAATTTTTTTTAAAATAGAAGCTACATCATAAGATTAAAAAACACTTAGGTCTAAAATTCCACAAAGAAGGATTCTGGTTTTAAAATGCTAAAAGAATTATTTTCACTCCTAAATCAATGAAGTAGATGAAAAAATTATAGATGCAAATTCCTCTCTTTACCTATCTTATTTCTATCTTATATTTCCAATTGGGAACTCCAATTGATATTTCCCATGGATCCAGATATAGGGAAAATAACAATAATCAGAAGAAACTTCAGCTCATGCAAAAGTCATAGTGAATAATTGAAGAATGACAAAATTTACAGTTAGTTACAAGCCTAAGCCAGAGATACAAGAAAAATCGGAAACATCAGATACTTTTCATTTATTGAATCAACAAAGCATCTACTCTGTCCCAGGCATTAGGGATGTAGTGTGAACCAACCAAGGGGCTCCTGCCATCAAGCAGCTTGTATTCTAAGGGTCCAGTTCAGTTCAGTCGCTCAGTCGTGTCCAACTCTTTGTGATCCCATGAATCACAGCATGCCAGGCCTCCCTGTTCATCACCATCTCTCGGAGCTCACTCAGACTCACATCCATTGAGTCCGTGATGCCATCCAGCCATCTCATCCTCGGTTGTCCCCTTCTCCTCCTGCCCCCAGTCCCTCCCAGCATCCGAGTCTTTTCCAATGAGTCAAATCTTCGCATGAGGTGGCCAAAGTACTCGAGTTTCAGCTTTAGCATCATTCCCTCCAAAGAACACCCAGGGCTGATCTCCTTCAGAATGGACTGTTGGATCTCCTTGCAGTCCAAGGGACTCTCAAGAGTCTTCTCCAACACCACAGTTCAAAAGCATCAATTCTTCAGCGCTCAGCTTTCTTCACAGTCCAACTCTCACATCCATACATGACCACAGGAAAAACCATAGCCTTGACTAGACGGACCTTTGTCGGCAAAGTAATGTCTCTGCTTTTGAATATGCTATCTAGGTTGGTCATAACTTTTCTTCCAAGGAGTAAGCATCTTCTAACTTCATGGCTGCAGTCACCATCTGCAGTGATTTTGGAGCCCCCCCAAAATAAAGTCTGACACTGTTTCCACTGTTTCCCCATCTATTTCCCATGAAGTGATGGGACTGGATGCCATGATCTTCGTTTTCTGAATGTTGAGCTTTAAGCCAACTTTTTCACTCTCTTCTTTCACTTTCATCAAGAGCCTTTTTAGTTCCTCTTCACTTTCTGCCATAAGGGTGGTGTCATCTGCATATCTGAGGTTATTGATATTTCTCCTGGCAATCTTGATTCCAGCTTGTGTTTCTTCCAGTCCAGCGTTTCTCATGGTGTACTCTGCATAGAAGTTAAATAAATAGGGTGACAATATACAGCCTTGACGTACTCCTTTTCCTATTTGGAACCAGTCTGTTGTTCCATGTCCAGTTCTAACTGTTGCTTCCTGACCTGCATACAGNNNNTTGATCTCTGGTTCCTCTGCCTTTTCTAAAACCAGCTTGAACATCAGGGAGTTCACGGTTCACGTATTGCTGAAGCCTGGCTTGGAGAATTTTGAGCATTACTTTACTAGCATGTGAGATGAGTGCAATTGTGCGGTAGTTTGAGCATTCTTTGGCATTGCCTTTCTTTGGGATTGGAATGAAAACTGACCTTTTCCAGTCCTGTGGCCATTGCTGAGTTTTCCAAATTTGCTGGCATATTGAGTGCAGCACTTTCACAGCATCATCTTTCAGGATTTGAAACAGCTCCACTGGAATTCCATCTCCTCCACTAGCTTTGTTCGTAGTGATGCTTTCTAAGGCCCACTTGACTTCACATTCCAAGATGTCTGGCTCTAGATGAGTGATCACATCATCATGATCATCTGATTCATGAAGATCTTTTTCGTACAGTTCTTCAGTGTATTCTTGCCACCTCTTCTTAATATCTTCTGCTTCTGTTAGGTCCAGACCATTTCTGTCCTTTATCGAGCCCATCTTTGCATGAAATGTTCCCTTGGTATCTCTAATTTTCTTGAAGAGATCTCTAGTCTTTCCCATTCTGTTCTTTTCCTCTATTTCTTTGCACTGATCGCTGAAGAAGGCTTTCTTATCTCTTCTTGCTATTCTTTGGAACTCTGCATTCAGATGCTTATATCTTTCCTTTTCTCCTTTGCTTTTTGCCTCTCTTCTTTTCACAGCTATTTAGTTCTAGGAAGAGCATTTCTGATAAAACCCAAAAGTGGAATTTATCCAAAGAAAACAAAACCACTAATTCAAAAAGATATACGCACCCCTATGTTCATTGCAACAGTATTTACAATAGCCAAGATATGGCAGCAACCTAAGTGCCCATCAACAGATGAACGGGTAAAGACGTGCTGCATATAGTCAATGAAATGTTACTAGGCCATAGAAAAGAATGAAATTTTGCCATGTATAACAACATGGATGAACCCTGAGGGTATTAGGCTAAGTGAAATAAATCAGACAAAGACGAATACTGCATGATCTCATTCATATGTGGAATCTAAAAAAGAAATGAAGTCACGTAACAAAACAAACAGATTCATGGATACAGAGAGCACACTGGCATTGCCAGAAGGTACGGGTTGGCGATATGGATCAGTGAAGGGGATTAAGAGGTACACATTTCCAGCTGCAAAATAAATCAGCCACTGGGATGTAATGTACACATAGGAAATATAATAGGCAATATTGTAGCAACTTAGTATGGTGACAAATCGTAACTGGATTTATTGTGGTGATTGTTTCATAACATATGCAGTGGAAATGTAAAATACTGAGTCACTATATTGCATACCTGAAACTAAATTAGTATGTGTATATGCATATATATATATATATATGTACATATGTATAGGCTTCCCGTGTGGTTCAGCAATAAAGAATCCGCTTGCAGTGTAGGAGACTGCCTGGATTGCAGGAGACACTGGTTCGATCCCTGGGTCAGGAAGATCCCTTGGGAATTGGGAACCTATTCCAGTATTCTTGCCTGGGAAATCCCACGGACAGAGGAGCCTGGTGGACTACAATCCATGGGGTTGCAAGAGTCAGATGCAATTTAGTGACTAAACCACCACCACCACCACCACCACCATATATATATATATGTGTGAGTGTTTCTGACTGAAAGAACAGTGAATGCAAAAGGCACTCGTGTGGAAAAAACTAGCCCCGTTTGAGGACTGGGAGAGCCAGAGTAGCTATCAGATGCACCCTAAATAACTAAAATACAAAACAGAACATGCTAGAAATCCACAAGAGAGGTGCTGCCAATAGAATGGGAGTTCAGAACGGGGATGGATTACAGCCAGCCCAAGCTGGATCAATAAGAAGAGGCCGGCAGGCAAGCAAGAGACACGGAGAAAAGGAAGAGGATCTACCTGGAGCTGAGGGGACAGTACACGTGCAGAAGTGGAGGAAAAAGCAGGACAGACAGGGGAGCTGACCCCCGTTCCGGGAATTCCAAGGGAAGCAGCAGGAGGGGACGTCGGAAGGAAACCTGACACTGGACGGCAGAGGGCCTGGGAGCAGACTGCCAGTCTCAACCCTGCTCATCGGGGACCACTCAGGGTGAACGTCTCAGAAAGGGAGATGGGCCGTTTCCCCGACTTGTGCTGTGGAAGAGTAACTTTGGTGGCATCACAGTCTATTTTAGCTCTGGGAAATGGAAAGGATTCAGTGTACAGATAAATGAAAGCCACTTCTTTGGGAACAAAGTGGTAGTTCTCTGACTTCCATGCCAAAATAGCTTTGGTTTGCATGTGTGCAGATGGGAAAATCAACTTCTTGACACGAGGACTTTTCACTCTCCATCAGAGCTGTTGGCCACATCCACCGGCTGTCCCCGCATGTCTGTGCACCTCTGACTTTTCCCTCCTGGTGTGTGTGTGCGTGCATGCGTGCTCAGTCATGCAGTTGTGTCCGACTCTTTGTGACCCCATGGACTGAAGCCCGCCAGATTCCTCTGTCCATGGAATTTTCCAGGCAAAAATATTGGAGTGGGATGCTACTTCTTACTTCAGGGGATCCTCCCAACCCAGGGTTGGAACCCACGGCTCGTGCATTGGCAGGTGGATTCTTCATCACTGAACCACCTGGGAAGCCCTTCCTGGCATGTATCACCATGTTAATGACATAGGCATTTATATACTGATGTATATACTGTGTCTCCCTTGCCAGGCTCCCTGATCAGGAGGGGAGCGTCCCTGCACAGACTCCTGATGACTGGAAAATGACACCCCAGTACACTGGAACAGCCAGCCCCCAAGCCCCAAGCCCATCTCTGAGGGTGGGGTGGGCACTCCTCCGCCTGGGTCCCCCTGCTCAGCTCCCACAGTTGCTTTGCCTCCTCACTCTGTCCAGCAGGAACCCTGCCTAAGAATGGTTACCAAGGAGGGGTGAGGGTTTCATTTTTTTCTGTTATTTATAATTACCTGCTTTTGAATTTTCTAACAAGAGTTTATACCAAGAGCTTTTATAATAATGAAAAAAAAAATCAATGTTACAAAAGAACCTCTTTGAAAGAAGCATTTTAAAAGCAGTGAACCCTGCCAGTGCAAAAGATGAAAGAGACCGGGGTTTGATTCCTGGGTCGGGAAGATCCGCTGGAGAAGGAAATGGCAACCCACTCCAGTATTCTTGCCTGTAAAATCCCATGGACAGAGGAGCCTGATGGGCTATGGTTCCAGGGTCACAAAGAGTCAGACACGACTGAAGCAACTTAGCACACAGACATAGAAGCCTGAACTACATCTATCCCTCTGTGCCCAGTTCCCATTTCCATTTGAAATAGGCTGCAAAATGTAGATGGTATGAAAGCAGTGAACCAAGATCTTGAAGCAATAATTATCTGTTTTTGAATTTTCTAACAAGAGTTTATATCAAGAGTTTTTATAATAATGAAAAAAAAAAAAATCAAGGGCCATTTCACCTGACTTGTGCTGTGGAAGAGTAACTTTGGTGGCATCACAGTTTACTTTAGCTCTGCAGAATTGAAAGGATTTAGTGTATGGATAAATGAATAATGTGTCTCCCTTGCCAAGCTCCCTAATCAGGAGGGGAGCGTCCTTGCATGAACTCCTGATGGCTGGACAATGACACCCCAGGACACTGGAACAACCAACCCCCAAGTCCCAAGCCTGCGGCCAATTCCCAATCCCAACTGAAACAGGTTGAAAAATGTGGATTGTATGAAAGCAGTGCACCAAGATCTTAAAGCAATAACCATTTCTCCCCCAAGACTTCCCCCCACAGGGTAGGCAGAGAGGTCATGAGGTGCTCCATCCTTCCGGGACGGGACAGCCCTGAAGCCCTGCAGGGTCCCATCCATCAGAGCAGCAGTGCACCCCCTCAGCAGCCCATCAAAACCATCTATGGGCCTTCGGCAAATACGCCCGGCTTGAATCAGGCAGCAAGGGCCAGGGTGCAGACAGCAGTGTTCCCGAAGCTCCCAGATAACCCGAGTGTGCAGCCAGGCTGAGTCATTGAAACTCCCAGGTAAAAAGTCCTCATATTCATCCAGGGAAAGACACAAGAGTCAGCCTTTGTCTACTGTCTCCAGGCTCAGATTCTTCTTCTAAACAAATCTTGATTATTATTTTTTTTTTTCTTTTGCTGTCTTTGGACCTCTCTCCAAGTGTCTGAAAGACCCTGGACACTACGTGAGGGCACAGAGTGTGGTAGGAACAGGAGGATCATGGCTTGCATTCCAGAAGAACATCCCACAAACAGCAGGCCTGCCAGCTGGCCTTGGGCCTTTCATACTGTTTTTAGAACATTGGGGATTTATGGCCACTAGTGATCTGTACTGTCCCAAAGGAAACCATTGAGGGATTAATTTAATTAAACAAAGACAAAGGAATAAATACAGAATAGGTTCTGACAAAAAAACTTTGTTGTTTTTCTGGCAGTGGTCGCTTTCATTGGAAACAAATACAGATGTTTTTGGATGATTCTTTATTCGTTAGAAAAACAGCACTTCTTTTTCTCAGAGCCTGGGAGGATTTCAGTGAAGGATGATAAAACTGTGGGGGGTGGGAAAAGCTCTAAATTAAAAGCTCCCATTACCCTTTCAAGCCTTCTCTACCCCATGACTCCCACTCATGACTACTGACTTCAGTCTGATGTTACCTCCTCCAGGAAGCCTTCTCCAGGTTGGCGGGGCTTTGAGTTTTCTTCCTCTGGGCTCCCGAGCTCTCTACACATGGCTCCACTAGAGTACTTATGCATTTATCCCACAGTATTATCCCACAGTAGGCACTTTGAATTCACAAACCAAAACTTGGTCACAGTATTTATCCCATAGTATTAGAAGGACCTGATCACAAGTCTGATGGCCTCACGGGAATGTGAGCTGATGTGACTCAGTTTGATTCCCCAGTACCCTAGCGCATGGAGATGGTGTCCCATAGTGTTCATTTACTGAAAGAACAGTGACAGAGTCCCAACCCCCCCTGCCTCCCAACAGGGATGTCCTAGAGTCCTACAATATCTCCTCCACTAGATATGGGGTCCTGGGAAGATGAGTGAGACGGGAACAAAACTCTTTCAGAGTCTCTGTACCTCTCCTCGTCTCCAGCAAGAGATATTCCTCTCCCAGCAGAGGAGAGTGACATCAGGGAGCCAGTCTCCAGCTACAGACACTGGAATCCTCACAACAGCTAAGGAATCAGCTGTCTTGCAGCCGCATCCCTGGTGCCTACCACACTGCCTGGCACATGACAGGGACTCATGAAGTACTTGGGAATGGGTGAATGGACCCAGCACCTGAAACACAGGGTTGTCAGGCTTTCCTCGCTCATCCTTCTTACCCAGGCTGTAAGCTCTGAGGGGCACAGGGTAAGTCTTGGTGGTTCTCAGAGTACCCCTGATACCCACATGCTTCACACAGCAGGTGCTTAGTGGATGTGTGTTGAACTGACTTGAGAGTAGCCAGCCTGGAGTACTCTGGTGTGGAGGGCTCTTATCGGACCACTCCCTGTTAGAGGTCAAGTTCCCGGTCATGGTTTCCCTTACCACAGTTGCAATATAACACTTAACTTGCGATTGATAATTTAATGTCTGCTTCCCCTGCCATTTGAAGCCAGTGCTTGTTCTGTTCAGCCCCCCAGCTCAAACAACTTGCATGGTGTTTGGCATGTGGTCAATTTTAAAAAATATATTTGAATGACTGAATGCAATCATTCATCAAATTGTTCAAACTTCTGGGAAAACAACAGTGAACAAAACAATTGATCCCTTGATTTTAAAACAATCAGTCAATCCCTCTCGCCATGGAGTTGATATCCAAGTGGGAAGCCGGCTCCTACTGACTCACATTGATGGACCATGCCCACCTCTTCCCAACTCTGCATTCAGCAAGGCCAAGTGGGTAGCGTGAAATCAGCCATGGTGGCAGTATCGACACCACAGGAATTGGTGAACGTTACAGATTGGGTATTTTCCCCCTGGAGATCTGGTTGTTAAACATTTACTAGCATACCATGGATAGCGGCCAGACGTAACATGAACAGCTTAAACCATATATTAGAAGTACTGTGGAACAAAAGCAGGACACAGCAATAGGAGTGTGGAGGGAAGGGAGCTTCTGTTTTACACAGTGTGGTCAGAAGGCCAGCTCACAGAAAAGATTACTGTATACCAGGACCTGAGGGAGGTAAGATGAAAAAGCAGAGGTCATACTTACCTGGCAGGGGAGATACCATGATCGCGAAAAAGCAGAGGTCAGGAGGACTGAATCTTGGAGGAGGAGATAAGGGGCAGTTATGTTTCTTCTTTTTTTTAAAGAAAATATTTATTTATTTGACTGCACCAGATTTTTAGTTGTGGCTAAAAACCAGGATCAAACCTGGGCCCCCTGCATTGGGAGTGCAGAATCTTGGCCACTGGACCACCAGGGAGGTCCCATGTTTCTTTACATAGGGTACAAGGGAGGCAATCAGACAGGATGAAAAGAATATTGCCTTTGGAGTCAGATCTGGCTTCAGCGAGGTGACCTGTGTGACTTTGCATAAGTGATTTCCGTGAGACTGAATTTTCATAGAGATTAAATAGTTAAGTCGGGAAAACATCTTATTGCAGGGTTACATGAGATAATATAGATGATAAAGTACTTGAGAGATAGTAGGTACTCAGCAAATATAAGCTTCCTTTTTTCTTGTAGTTGGTCGTGTCCAACTCTTTGCAGCCCCATGGACTGCAGGACCGTGGGATTTCCCAGGCAAGAATACTGAAGGAGGTTGCCATTTTCCTATGCTAGGGGATCTTCCCGATCCAGGGATGGAACCTGCATTTCTTGCGTCTCCTGCACTGGTGGGTGGGTTCTTTACCACTAGTCCCAAATGTCTTAGTGCAGGCCTAGTTAAGCATGGAGAAGAGGTGACCCCAACCAGATTTTGCTTACATCACAATTCTAATACAATATCACTTTACTGGGTGCCTATGAAACCCTGCACATGTGGACACTAGATTCAGATCACTTTAAACAATATCAGTGTATCTGGCTAAGTTTTGGTTTGTGAGTTCTAGGCTGACTTGATCTGAAACAGCAAAGTAGGCAATTTTGAATTTTACAGCAAAAGATCTCAACAAACTCAAACTATGCCTTGCCAGAGGGCATGTGTTAGTACATGGCTGACAGTCAGCAAAATCTGCTTGCTTCTCTTCCTGGAGAGTTTTAGGAGGGATGTAAACTGCATCTGCTCAGTCTCCCTGATGAAATAAATCAGGGAGGATTTGATAACTAAGAGCCCCAGGGCTGTGCTCACATCCCTCCCTGGTGTTTCCCCTGAGGCTCACAGGCATTCTAGATTTAAGGGCCTTCCTCCATGTGTGATCTTGAAAGCCTGGCACAGTGCCTCAGCCCAGAGAACTTGGAAAACTTTCATCTGGTTACCCTGGACAAGAAAGAAGCACGGGACAAAGACTGTGGCGGTTGCAGCTGACATCATCCTAGATGAAATAAAAGGGTTTTTACTGACTTTTCAGAATTTTATACAAGCCACATGGCATGCTATTGATACCAGTGACAACCTAATCTCTCCTTTAGAGTTAAAGCAAAATGAACACCTTTAAAGACATGCTCCACTTTCGTGGTAAAGAACCTGCCTGCAAATGCAGGAGATGTAAGAGACAAGGGTTCGATCTCTGGGTTGGGAAGATCCCCTGGAGCAGGGCATGGCAACCCACTGCAGTATTCTTGCCTGGAGAATCCCATGACAGAGGAGCCTGGCAGTCTAGGTCTATGGGTCACACAGAGTCGGAAACGAATGAAGCAACTTAGTACACACACATGCTGCTATTGAGCCTGAGATGGAGAAATCAGAAATTATTTATCACAGGAAGAGAGAAGAGAAATGTATTATTAGAGCTGCTATTTCTCTCCACTGGGAAACAATGGGATCTCTGCCTGCTCCAACCTGAAAGCTCACTTGGAGCTAAGGCTCTGCAAAAGCCTGAGAAACCCAAGCCTGCATTTTTAGGGACTATCCCCCTTCTTTCATTATGTCTGAAAGTCCTAATCGTATTTTGACAGCTGCAGTTTGAATTTAAAGACTTTCAGCAGTTAATGTGAGTCATCAGCCTTGTGTTTCCACGCTGGAAGAAACAAAAGCGAGCCAACGTCACCCACGAAAACAAACCTGTCCTTTCAGGCAAACTCCAGCTGTGCCTTGCTCGCATCTCTCCTCCCCCAAAGCTTCATGCTTTTTCAATCAGTTACCCTATTCATGAACTGAGATTTTAGTTTCCGTTTGAGAGGGGAAAAAGATGAGGAGCCCCAAAACAAAGCCTGAAAACATAAGTGTATCTGACCGAATGAGGTTGATCGAAATCAGAAATAAGCGTGAACGAATAAGACCCTAGTCTTGCTGAGCGCTTTGCAATTTCTAAACGGCGGTCAATTACAGCATCCCGTTCTCATTATGAACTCCCTACGGAGCAGCCATCTCTCAGGGAGTGATCTAGCTTAAAATAGCTGGGTCAGTGGTTTTCAAACTCGAGTTTAAGATCGGAACTCCCAGGAGGGCTTGTTAAAACATCCTCCTGGGCCACACCCCTAGAGTCCCTGATTCAGTAGGTCTGAGTACTGAATCAGTAGTCCCTGATTCAGTTAGGTTACATTCTAACAAGCTCCTGCTCCTGCTCCCGCCCCAACAAAGCCGCCTACTTGTGTGCGCGTGCGCAGTCTGCTCCTTCTGGCACTTAGTCTGCGCTCTGTGGGCTGCCCCAAAGCTGAGACCCTGACCTCTTTCCGCACTCCCTCTCTCCCTCCAAGATTCCATGCATTTTCAGGGCCAATGACCACCCCAAGCATATCCAGCCAGGCATTTTCCTTGAACTCTAACCCCCATCTCCAGCTGCACTCAACCACTTGTGTGGGCTCTTGCCCAGACTCGCTCTTGCTTTCCCTAGCAAAACCAGGTTTCTTCTCTGATAAATTAAGTTATCAAACACCCTTCACCCACTCTTCCCCATCTTAGGTCATAAACTCTTCCCCTGGGTGGGGATTATTGCTATGATACAATTAATTCCATGGGCATAAGAAACATAAGCACTGAACTGACCGAACTGATTTGAATTGTAAACTGATTGCATCCTCCACCTTCTGCTCCGCACGTGCAGAGCACCAAGGAAGCCAAGACCTGAGTGTTTCTTGGATCGCCAACATATGAGAGACACGCTTATTTCTCTTCCACACCCCACCAGAGTGTCTGGCCCATAGAGGGGAATGAATAAGTGCTAAATGAATAAAGGAATGAGTGAGGGGACGGGTAGATGGTATTTCTGCACCCATTCTCTACCTAAATCTAATACTATATTATGTGTTACTGCCAGGATCAATGTACTAAAACGTGATTTTCCCTCTGACATCCTGTATTCAGCCCCTCTATCCACCAAAAACTGCAGCTGGAAGTCAGCTTGAGAAATCAAATCACCCCATAATTTGTTCCAGCTTAAATTCCTTTTCTCATCCCCCACTAATGCCCTAAAAATGCTCTTCCAAACAAGCAGTCTGTTCTAGTTAGCATCCTCCAAAGACCACAAGCCCTGCAGTTCTTTCCTCTTTGACTTGCTAGAAAAACCCTTCCTCCTCAACCCCTGATTGTTCCATGACTCTCTAATCTCTTCTCTCGTAGCCTTCTGTCTCAGTACCACTTACCTTCCAAAACCACATTGTTCTGTGTGTATGTGTGTGTCTATATAAACTATGTCATAAACTACACATATTTCATGTATACAATCTGGTACATTTGACATAGCAACATATCATCACCATAATCAAGATAACATACCCATCACCTCCAGATTCCCCATTTCCTAATTGCCATTGGTAACCCCTCCACCTGCCCCAACCCTCCCCCTGGTCCCAGGCAGCCACTCATCTGCTGATCTGTATCACATAGATTAGTTACCATTTCCTAAAATTTCATATAAATGGAATCCTACAGTATGTACCCCTTTTCTGGTCTTGTTTCTTTCACTCACCAGGGCTGCCTTGACATTCTTCCAGCCTGCTGCGTGTGTCAGTGTGCTGTGCCCACTCGCTCAGTCATGTCTGACTCTTTGTGACCCCATGGACTGTGGCCTGCCAGGCTTCTCTGTGCATGGAATTTTCCAGGCAAGAACACTGGAGCGGCTTGCCGTTCCCTTCTCCAGCGTGTGTCAGTGGTTCATTCTCTTCGTTGCTCAGTAGCATGACCTTGTATGCCTGTCTCACAGTTTGTTATCAGTTCACCTGTGGATGATTCGAGTGGTTTTGATGTGATGTGAGTTGTTTCCAGGTTCGGCTTATCACAAGTAACCATTTGTGCTCAAATCTTGGTTTGAACATAAACTTTAATTTCTTTTGAGTAAATACCTAGAAGTGGAATGTTTCGATATCATGGTAAGTACATATTTGATTTTGTAAGAAACTTCTAATCTGTTTTCCAAAGTGGTTGAACCATTTTGTCTTTCTGCCGGGAAAAATGATGACTCTGTTCCCAACTTTGCCATTACTTGACATGGTCAATCTTTTTAAATGGATTCAATCGAGTGGAAGTAGAGTGGCTTTTATGGCTTTAGTTAGCTTTTATTTTTTGACTAATGAGGTTGAGCATCTCTTCTTTATGTATCTTCTTTTCTTTAGTCTCTCTTCAAATCTTTTGCCCATTTTGACTGGGCTGTTTATTTTCCTATGATAAAGTTATAAGAATTCTTTATAAATTCTAAGGTCCTTTGTTGGATATATTTAATTTCAGTCTCTGATTTGCCTTTTCAGTTTAGTAGCAGTGTATTTTGCAAGCAAATATTTTAATTTTGAGGATGTTCAATTTACTGAGTTTCTCTTTGTGTTCTGTGCCCTATTTAAAAAATCCTTGCCAAACCCAGGGTCATCAATTTTTCCCTACATTTTAATCTAGACATTTATATGTTTCCTCTTTATATTAACATGTAAACTCAGTTTAAAATAAATTTTTGTATATGGTATGAGGTAAGGGTCAAGGTCCATTTTTTTACACATGGGAATCCAATTGTTGTAACACCATTAGTTGATGACATTATTCTTTCCCAGTGAATTTCCTTGGCACATTTGTCAAAAATCATTTCACCATTAATGTGTGGGTCTGTTTCTGGACTATATTCTGTGCCAGTGATGTCCACTGTTACATGACTACCACACTGCTTTGATTACAATTGCTTTATAGTCAGTCTTAAGATAATTTGATCCCTCCAACTTTATTTTTCTCAGTTTTACTTGATTCTCATTATTTGCAGATTCCAGACTTGCCAGTTTACCTACTTTATAAAAGGTACTGGGAACCTAGAATCGATACTTGAGCATTTTCGTGGTCATTCATGGATCTCTACAGAGTGGTGAGACTATTGAGCTGCTGCACTTTCCTAGTGAAAGTCAAAGAGTGCCCTGCCTTCTTGTTTTGGCGCTCATGCTATAAACAAGTATCTTTTTTGTGCTCTGTTTAAAGCCATAATTTTAGAATTTTTGTGCTGTCTCTTGGTGACTTCACTGTTTAAAACGGCCCCTCCGAGTAGCGTTGAACTGCTGTCTGGTGTCCCTGAGGCAAGAAGGCCCTGCTATGCCTTAGGGAGGAAGGATGTTAGATGAGCTTCATTCAGGCATGAGTAATGGTGCTGTTGGCTGTAATTCAATTTCAATAAATCAACAGTGTATACTCGATCGAAGTCATGTCGTGAAGTCACTTAGTCGTGTCCGACTCTCTATGACCTCATGGACTGTAGCCCACCAGGCTCCTCCATCCATGGACTTTTCTAGGCAAGAGTACTGGAGTGGGCTGCCATTTCCTTCTCCAAGGGATCTTCCCAACCCAGGGATCCAACCCAAGTCTCCCACATTGTGTGCAGACGCTTTACCGTCTGTGCCACCAGGGAATTGCTGCTGCTGCTGCTGCTAAGTCGCTTCAGTCGTGTCCGACTCTGTGCGACCCCACAGATGGCAGCCCATTGGAATCGCTAAGGTGTCTTTAAACAGAAACACCCTTAAAATAAGGTTCTGTATTGATCTGTGAAATATTGTGGCCAGAAGCTTGCAGGAAACGAACCCTATATCTCCCCTAGGAACCATAATCCAGTAACCACTAGTTCAGTGCAGTGTTCACAGAGACTTACAAACTATAACTATTGTGAGTAATAAGAATTGATTGTATTTGACTATTCAAATTTTTTTTTTAACTTTCATCTGTATTTTAGAATCATGTCATCAGTTTCTACTCAAAAATGTCTGCTAGGATTTTGATAGGGATTGCTTTGAATCTATAGATCATTTTAGAAAGGATTGACATCTAAGCAATAGTAAGTCTTCTATTTGATGATTTGCTGATCTTTCCATTTCTTTAGGTCTTCTTTAATTACTGCAGACATCATTTGTATTTGTCAATGTATAGATCATGCCATGTTTTGCTAATTTATCTCTAATTTCTATACTAGTGTAAAAGTTTTTAAATGTCTATTTCAGATTTTTGTTGCAGTATATAATAATGAGAGAATAGCACTGAAACATGTATACTATCATACATGAAACAGATCACCAGTCCAGGTTCAATGCCTGAGACAAGGTGCTCAGGGCTGTGCACTGGGATGACCCTGAGGGATGGAATGGGGAGGGAGGTGGGAGAGGGGCTCAGGATGGGGAACACATGTACACCCGTGGCTGATCCCTGTCAGTGTATGGCAAAAACCACTACAATAGTGTAAAGNCAGATGGCAGCCCATTGGAATCGCTAAGGTGTCTTTAAACAGAAACACCCTTAAAATAAGGTTCTGTATTGATCTGTGAAATATTGTGGCCAGAAGCTTGCAGGAAACGAACCCTATATCTCCCCTAGGAACCATAATCCAGTAACCACTAGTTCAGTGCAGTGTTCACAGAGACTTACAAACTATAACTATTGTGAGTAATAAGAATTGATTGTATTTGACTATTCAAATTTTTTTTTTAACTTTCATCTGTATTTTAGAATCATGTCATCAGTTTCTACTCAAAAATGTCTGCTAGGATTTTGATAGGGATTGCTTTGAATCTATAGATCATTTTAGAAAGGATTGACATCTAAGCAATAGTAAGTCTTCTATTTGATGATTTGCTGATCTTTCCATTTCTTTAGGTCTTCTTTAATTACTGCAGACATCATTTGTATTTGTCAATGTATAGATCATGCCATGTTTTGCTAATTTATCTCTAATTTCTATACTAGTGTAAAAGTTTTTAAATGTCTATTTCAGATTTTTGTTGCAGTATATAATAATGAGAGAATAGCACTGAAACATGTATACTATCATACATGAAACAGATCACCAGTCCAGGTTCAATGCCTGAGACAAGGTGCTCAGGGCTGTGCACTGGGATGACCCTGAGGGATGGGATGGGGAGGGAGGTGGGAGAGGGACTCAGGATGGGGAACACATGTACACCCGTGGCTGATCCATGTCAGTGTATGGCAAAAACCACTACAATAGTGTAAAGTAACTAGCCTCCAATTAAAATATATAAATAAAATGCAATCAAATAATTTTGTATATTGACTTTTTACCTTGCAACCTTGCTGAATTCATTAATAAATTTTAGAGATTTTTTGGAAGATTCTGTTAGCTTTTCTACATATGCAGCCAAATAGTCTGTAAGGACAGTTTTACTTTTTCCTTTCCAATCTGTATTAATTTCTAATTTCTTTTTATTTCATATAAATATTATAATTATATGATTTATTATATCAGTGAAGACATCCAGTCCAACATTGAATGGAAGTGTGGCAAGGGACATCCTTTTTGTTCCTTATCTTAAAAGGAAAGCACTTAGTCTTGTACTCTTGGGTATGATGTTGACTCCTGTTGTTCAGTCATTCAGTCGTGTCTGACTCTTTTGACCGCCTGGAGTGTAGCAAGCCAGGCTTCCCTGTCCTTCACTATCTCCTGGAGTTTGCTCAAACTTATGTCCATTGAGTTGATGATGCCATCCAACCATCTCATCCTCTGTTGCCCCCTTTTCCTCCTGCCCTCAATCTTTTCCAGCATCGTGATATTTTCCAAGATGTTAACTCTAGGTCTTTTCTTATATGCTCTTTATCAGGTTGAGGAATTTCCCTTTTATTTCTAGTTTATTGAGAGTGTTTTATCATGAATGAACACTGGGTATTGGCCAATGCTTTTTGGACATCGACTGAAATGATCTTATGATTTTACATTTTTTAGCCACCAGGGAAGTCAGGCTATTAATATGGTAAATTAAATTATATTAATTTTTATTGAAGTATAATCAATATTGTGTAAGTATAGTCAATATGTACAAGTATACAATATAGTGATTCACAGTTTCTAAAGTTATAAAATATTGGTTATATTCCCTGTGTTGTGCAGTATATCCTTGCAGTTTATTTTATACACAATAGTTTGTATACCTTAATCTCCTATCCCTATTTACCTCTCCCCTTCCCCTCACCCCATGGGTAACCACTAATTTGTTCTTTATACCTGTCAGTCTGTTTCTTTTCTTATTATAGTCACTAGTTTGTTGTATATTTTTAGATTCCACTTATCCGTGATATCATCCAGTATTTGTCTTTCTCTGTCTGGCTTATTTCACTTAACATAAAAGCCTCCAGGTCCATTCATGTTGTTGCAAATGATAAGATTTAATCCTTTTTATGGCTGAGAAGTATTCCATTGTGTATGTATACCACATTTTCTTTCTTCATTCATCTGCGGATGGACACTTAGGTTGCCTCCATACCTTGGCAACTGTAAATAATGCTGCTATGAAAAACAGAGTGTACATATCTTTTTGAATTAGTGTTTTTGTTTCTTTAGAAGATACACCCAGGAGTGGAATTGCTGGATCATATATAGTTCTGTTTTTAGTTTTTTGAGAACCCTCTATACTGTTTTCCACAGTGGCTACACTAACAGGATTCCTTTTCCCCCCACATCCTCACAAGTGTTTATTATTTGTGGGTTTTTTTTTCTTTTTCTTTTTTGATGATAGACATTCTGACAGATAGGAGGTGATATCTCAATGTGAATTTGACTTACAATTCCCTGATGATTAGCAATGTTGGGCATCTTTTCATGACCCTGTTTGCCATCTGCCTGTCCTCTTTGGAAAAATGGCTATCTATCAGGTCTGCCCATTTTTTTTCTTTTTTCACTTAAGTTGTTTGTTTGTTTTGATGTTGAGTTTTATGAGCTGTTTATGTATTTTAGACAGTAACTCCTTATCAGTCATATCATTTGCAAATATTTACTCCCATTCTGAAGGTTGTCTTTTTGTTTTGTCTTTTCTTTAACTGTACAAAACTTTTAAGTTTAATTAGATCCCATTTGTTTATTTTTGCTTTCATTTTCTTTACTTTAGGAGACAGATTAAAAAAAAATTGCTATGATTTATGTGCTATGTTTTCCTCTAGGAGTGGTTCTGTGGTTCTGATCTAACATTTAGGCCTTTAATCCATTTTGCATTTATTTTTGTATGCTGTGTTAGAGAATGTTTTAATTTCATTCTTTTACATGTAGATACCCAGTTTTCCCAGCACCATTTAGAAGAAACTCTTTTTTCTCCACTGTATATTCTTATCTCTTCTGTTATAGATTAATTGACCCATAAGTACATGGGTTTATTTCTGGACTACCTATTCTGTTCCATCAGTCTGTGAGGTTTGCATGTGTGTGTGTGAGATAGAGAGGAGACAGAGATTACATACTGTTTTAATTACTATAGCTTTTTAACATAGTCTTAAACCAGGGAGTATAATTCCTCTAGTTCTTTTCTTCTTTTTTAAGATTGTTTGACTATTGATAGTCTTTTGTGTTTCTATACAAATTTTAAAATTATTTGTTTTAGTTAAAAAAAATGCCATTGGTATTTTAATAGGAAGTGCATTGAGTCTGTAGATTGCCTTGAACAGTATGGTTATTTTAACATTAATTCTTCCAGTCCAAGAACATAGTATGTCTTTCCATCTATGTGTATCGTCTTCAACTCTTTTTTGTTTGGCTGTGCCACATGCACGTGGGACCCTGCTTCCATAACGAGAGGCTGAGCCTGCGCCTTCTGCAGTAAGGTGTGAAGCCTTAACCACTAGACTGCTAAGGGACTTCCTGTCTTCAATTTCTTTCATCAGTGTCTTATGCTTTCCAAGTACAGGTCTTTTACATCCTTAACTAGGTTTATTCCTAGGTATTTTATTCTTTTTGATGAAACGGTAAATGGGCTTTTCCCTTAATTTCTCTTTCTGATATTTTGTTGTTAGTGTATAGAAATGCAACAGATTTCTGTATATTAATTTTGTATCCTGCAACTTCACCAAATTTATTAATGGGTTCTAGCAGTTTTCTGGTGGCATGCTTACAATTTTTTTATGTATAGTATCAGTCACATATTAATTGATTTTTTTAAAACTTCATTGATGTGTTTTTGGCTGTACTGGAGTTTTGTTGTTGCACAGGCTTTAGTCTAGTTGTGGTGAGTGGGACTGCTCTCCAGCTGCGGGGCTCGGGCTTCTCATTGCAGTGGCTTCTCTTGTTGCAGAACATGGGTGCTAGGGCACGTGAGCTTCAGTAGTTTCAGTATGTGGGCTCAGTACTTGCACCTCTTTGGCTCTAGAGCACAGGATCAATAGTTGTGGCGCACAGGCTTAGCTGCTCTGTGGTACATGGGATCTTCCCAGATCAGGGATGGAACCCACATCTCCTGCATTGGCAGGTGGATTCTTTACCACTTACCAGCCAGGGAAGCCTTAATTATTGATTTTTGAGTGGTAACCTTGAATGTTAAACCAATGCTTGTGCTAAATCCTACTTGGTCTTCATTACATTATATATACAGATTCTATTTGAGAACTTTTAAAGAATTTTTTTCATTTACATTCATGAGGAATGTTGGTTATTGCTTTATTTTCCATTTTTAATAATGTGGCTGTTTCTCTGTCACATCAAAGGGATCATGTCCTTTAATTAAACTGTAACATAAAAGCTATTAAATTGCTTATATAACTTGAGAAAATAATCTCAGGAACATATCTGAACAATAAAACTGTAAAATGCATTTGATATGTTTCTTGAGAAAAAAATGAGAAAGCTGGACAAGAAAGTTTACATTTTCTTGCCAAGTGAAGTTTTCTAAGTGTTGCATTTTCATTATTCTTCCAGACAGATTAAATATTCCAGAAGGGGGACAAAAAAGGGAAAATTCCTTATTTTTTTTTAAATAAACAAGATACAGTTTTTTCTTGTTAGTGGGAAAAGAATTCAAGGGTAGGGGAATGGTGGAGGAAAAGAGATATATGAAGATAGGCGCACTTCATGAGGATTCCAACTCCCCTTCACATTTTTAAATGGGGAAAGAGAACAGAAACTTCTATTGAGCCCATATGGGTTCAGTTCAGTTCAGTCACCCAGTCGTGTCTGACTCTCTGCGACCCCATGAATCGCAGCACACCAGGCCTCCCTGTCCATCACCAACTCCTGGAGTTCACTCAAACTCATGTCCNAAGAGGCTTTTTAGCTCCTCTTCACTTTCTGCCATAAGGGTGGTGTCATCTGCATATCTGAGGTTATTGATATTTCTCCTGGCAATCTTGATTCCAGCTTGTGTTTCTTCCAGCCCAGCGTTTCACATGATGTACTCTGCATATAAGTTAAATAAGCAGGGTGACAATATACAGCCTTGTATGCACTTGGTAATGCTTTTATGTATATCTTATGGCTTTGGATGGGGAAGACTTTTTGGAGACTGAAAAATCTTACAGTGTTTCCTCTAGTACATTCCAAATAGCTCATATGGTATGGGCAAAATGTTAAAGGTAAAATTATTTAATGTATTTGATCTTGTCCTTAAATAAAGGGGCATATTTTGAGACACTGACTAACTGATGTCCAAAAGAGGGTTGTTTGGACAATGAAGAGACCCAAGTCCAGGACATCTAAAGATGTGTTCATGCCTCCCCTGAAAAAGAGAAAATTAAATGAGGTGGAGGGACTACATTCTTCAATAATCAAAGGGCTTTCCTTTTTAGCTGGAAAAGGAAGTAAACTTTTTAGTATATGGCTTCAGATAGCCATATACTTCAGTATATGATCCGTCAGAAATAGGATCAAAGGTGGGAATTATAAACAGTAGGATTTCAGCTCAACCACTGACCCAGGCTACCTTGGAGGTGGGATATGGGTGCTTTGTAATGATCTGTGTTCCAGATGGGTGATGGTGGATGGGTAGGCACCATCACTCTGGGACACTAGGGAGAAACAGAATTCCTGGGCTAACGGGGAGAGGACGCTAACAGTCTGATAGACAAGGTCTGTTTCTACTTGAAGAACCTATGACTCAGCAATGTCTCCCTCCTGTCTCCACAAGGCAGGGTATGACTAGAAAATGGTGGCTGTAGCATGTATGTATGTGTGTGTTTGAAGGCCATCGCCTCTCACAATCATCCTGTACATGATAGAATCACAGGAGTTAGTAGTGAACGTGTGGGAATGACAATCATCTGAATGTCAGACCTGGTGAACTGGTTCTGAGTCTCTTCTGAGATAAGTGAGTGCTTTGAACCTGCCTGTCCTCTTGGGCTTGGAGGAGTGTCTCTGGCTGCAGGACTGCTTGTCACCTCAAAGATCGTGGGACACGCAATGCTGGCAAGCATCGAATGGTGGGCAAAAGCCAGGACCATGCGGTCACACGTAATGGGACTTGGGTTCTGGCTTGGTCTCATTACTAGCCCTATGACCTCAAGTAAATTGTCTAACCTTTCCGGCACCTTCATTTTCCTTATCTGTAAAATAAAATGCTAAACCTACTTTAAGTGCTTGATGTCAGAATTAATGAGATAACAAATATAAAACACTCAGGAGAGCTCCTGGCACACGGTATAAACACTCAGTAAGTGATTATAGTTAGTTCTGACCTTGTGTGTAGCATACTGGGCTAAGCAGGGGCTGAAATCACTTTGGGCTGCGGTTATCCTGGTCATTTATTTGACTTCTGTGCAAGAATATAACTTCAAGAGAGCAGGAATATTGATGTTTTAGGCACTATTTCATTTCTAGAAGTTTTTTTTTTTTCCTGGCTTTTTTCATGCTGCGTAGCTTGCAGGATCTTAGTTCCCTGACCAGGGATCGAACCATGTCCACAGAAGTGGAAGTGTAGAGTCTTAGCCACTGGCCTGCCAGGACCTCCCAGGGCCTGGCACATCTTAAAGGCTCAAAGCTGGAAAGGGCTGTGTCTCATTCCTCTCCAGGCCCAGAGAGTTCCTCTCCGTGTTGGCAGAAAGCAGCCCAGAAACAGAGGTCAGGGTCTGGCCCAGACTCCCCTCAGCACAACTTTGAACTGTCCACCAGACCAAACTCAGGGGCTGACAAGGATCAATTGATGGTTTGTCATCACCCTTCCCATCTTATGGGTGAGGAAGCTGAGTCAAGGAGTTTAAATCAGCAGCTCAGGGTGGCATACAGCTAGAATGTCAGGGCTGAAACTGACAGGGTTGAATGTCAGGGTCCCCAGACTCTGAAGGCCTTAATCTTTTCACAAGGCCCCTGGTGTACAATTTCAGGTGTGCAACAAGAGTCATTATTATGATCTTTTCCTGGGAGAGAGAGAAAGGCTCTTTTTGACTGGACGTATTAAGGTAAGTCTGGCGCCGACAATAAAGGTCGTTCCTCTGCTTCCAGGTGACCAGAGGGCGGGGTCAGCTGTGACGAGGGGTGGGGTCAGCTGGGACAAGAGGGCGGAGTCACTTGGGACAGCTGAGCCCTACTCCCCTCCTACCCTGCTCCCTTCCCTCCCAACCGCCTTGGCTGGGTGAAGCCAGGGAATCTCAAACCACGGCAGCAGCAACCTAGGTCAGAAGTTCACAACAGTCTACGGCCATACCACCCTGAACGCGCCCGATCTTGTCTGGTCTCGGAAGCTAAGTAGGGTAGGGCCTGGTTAGTACTTGGATGGGAGAAGTTCATCGCAAATGCAGATGCCAAGGTCCCACCCAGACCTGCTGACTATCAATCTGGGGGTGCCGGGAGGTGGGCAGGGGCAGGAGTCAGCTTCCTAGGTGTCTCTTCCCACGATACTGAAGCTTGAGAACCACCGCCTGGGCTCAGGCCCCTTCGAGCTGGGCCTCCTCACCCCTCCACCTGATCAGTCTGTCAGAAGCCCAAACAGTTTCTGCCTCATGCCGTGTGATGCACCCACAGCCCCAGAACCAGAGAGAGCCTAGGCCCCAGGCCTGGGAGATCTTGGGGCCTCAGAACTTGAGGTGGGACCAGGCATGGGGGCCGGCAAACCTGGTGTGTGGGGAAGGCCTGCTGATGACATCAGGGGGAGAACTTTTTATGTTTCATTTACTGATCTCAAGATATCTCTGGATTGACTAAGCCAGAGCATGGAAAACAGACCCTGGCACATGCTGGGATCCCAGCAGATCAAGGGAGCAGGAGACAAAGGGAAGAATTTCTTGAGAGTCCCTTGGACTGCAAGGCGATCCAACCAGTCCATCCTAAAGGAAATCAGTCCTGGGTGTTCACTGGAACAACTGATGCTAAAGCTGAAACTCCGATACTTTGGACCCCTGATGTGAAGAACTGACTCATTGGGAAAGACCCTGATGCTGGGAAAGATTGAAGGCGGGAGGAGAAGGGGACGACAGAGGATGAGATGGCTGGATGGCATCACTGATGTGATGGGCATGAGTTTGAGTAAGCTCCAGGAGTTGGTGATGGACAGGGAAGCCTGGAGTGCTGTAGTCCATGGGGTCACAAAGAGTCAGACATGACTGAGCGACTGAACTGAACTGAAAGAAAGGAAGCGCAGGACAGGAGTTAGTGAAGTAGAGGGAGGCTGAGTGCTCTGCAGAGAAACCCTGCTGGGG